>CM070831.1:37408453-37540523 GCA_036326025.1 Chrosomus eos
GTGGGACCCGGGTGGAGGGGTTACATATATATACATATATATATATTGGCTTTAAGTAAAGCATTACCCGTTCCTTTATCTCAGAATATGTGCAGATATTGTTCTAATATGTTAAAATGGAGTGTAATTTCCCTTCACAAATGTAAACTCCTTGAATACGTTCTGTGCCTCTGCTGAAATCTGCTGGTCCTCTGTTTATCTGCGCTGTAAACTCATATCACAGCTCTGATGTCATGAACGTCCGCCACTTTCATGAGATGAAAACTATTATAGCAAAGCACTTTCTCTTATACAAGCAGACATGTTGTTCTGGAAGTATCTGATCATGCAATGTGTTTATTGTATGTTACTTAGGATGAAATGTGTTTGAATGCATTGCAGTCCAAATATTTATTTTTAGAAGAAAGCTATGAAATATGATTGACTGTATAAAACTGATAATTATTGGACTCCACAGTCATCTTTATATAAACCACTGATGGCTTCTTCAGGACGCTTTCACGGGACTTCTTCTATCGGTTCTCACGTGTGAAGGGGAGACTGGGATATGTGGCATTAAAGGATTAGTTCACTTTTTAAAAAACTTTTGCTGATAATTTACTCACCCCCATGTCATCCAAGATGTCCATGTCTTTCTTTCTTCAGTCGAAAAGAAATTAATGATTTTGATGAAAACATTCCAGGTTTTTCTCCATATAATGGACTTCAATAGTAGCCAAAACGGTTCAAGGTCCAAATGAGTTTCAGTGCAGCTTCAAATCACTTCAAAACATGTTTGTGCATGATGGGAAGCAACCACAAGCATCCTCAACACCAGAAAAAGAAATACGGGTGAAAAAACGCTGCAGAATTTTGCAAAAAGAGAAGGCAGACTTACGGAAGGAAATGCTAAAACTAAAAAGGCAATTGGCAGCTACAAAACAAACCTTCTGAGAAATTGCGGAAGAGCTTGGAAAGGTTAAAGAAAGGCAAAAAAACAGTCAGCGAAAGAAACAAGCCAAGGGGTACAAAGAAACTTGCCCTGGAGAGAAAAGAAGAAGTAGTTAAATTTCTCTGTCGGGATGAGAACAGTCGCCTGCTACCCGGGAAAAAGGATACAATAACTAAAAACAAAAACAAACAACAGAGGCGAGTCTTAACTAAATCCCTGACTGAACTTCATGTTCAATATAATTCTGAAATAAAAAAGCCTTTATCGCTATCATACAGACAGTTTGTTCGTCACTGTCCCTTTTATGTAACACCACCCAAAGCATCAGATCGGAACACATGTGCGTGCTTGGACCACGAAAATGTCAAGCTTTTAGTAGACAAGCTGCATGTATCGAATTTGTGCGAATTGCTGTTACAATGAGATAGAGGTGGTAGTGCCTCAGGAGGAAGTAGCTGTTACATGGCAGCAGTGGTCACGAGAGACTAAATCGGATGGACAGAAGACATTCACAAATTTTGCCAAGACGACTCAAAGTGGAACATGGTCTAATCTATTCGAGCTGTTCAGCCAGAAACTTGATTCTCTGGCAAAACATCACTTTAATTGGTTGCACCAAGCCAAAGAGTTCAGAGCATTAAAAGAAACCCTGACAGAGGATGAAGTTTGCCTTCATGTAGACTTCTCAGAAAATTTTTCATGCAAGCTGAACAGCGAAGTCCAAGCTTTTCATTTCGGAGGAAGTAGGAAACAGGCCACAGTTCACACATGTGTGGTCTATACAGCACATGGGTGTCAGTCATATGCCACCATCTCTTCATCCCTTCGGCATGATGAACGTGCTATATGGGCCCACTTAGAACCCGTGCTGAAGGATGTGAGGGAGAGATGGCATCCTCCACCAACAACTTTACATGTCATGAGTGATGGGCCTGTCACTCAGTACAGGAATAAAAAAAACTTATCTCCTTAGCACAGTACCATTTCTCTCTGGCATCAAGCGCGTGACATGGAACTTGGCCGAAAAGTCCCATGGCAAAGGGGCTCCTGATGGAGTTGGTGGGGCTGTGAAACGTGTTGCAGACTCCGCTGTTCAAGCAGGAGCAGATGTGCAGACCCCAGAGCATCTGTACAAGTTGTTAAAGGAAAAGGAGTCAAGCATCAAGTACTACTGGATCTCTGATGAAGACATTGAGAGATATGACGAGGCTCTTCCAGACAGTGTTCTAGCTGTGAAAGGAACACTAAAAATCCATCAGGTGACCACTGCATAACCTGGCAAAATCCAGCACAGGGAGATCTCCTGTTTCTGTAGCAAACCAGACATCTGCCAGTGTCACAATCCCACAGAAGTGGACTTCCAGAATAATACTAAGGTCCCTCCCACAAGTCCCCAAGCCAAAGAAAACCCCAAAGATCTGAATGGGAAATTCGTACTTGTGGAGTATGATGGCCAACCTTTTGTGGGGCAAGTCCTCAAGGTGGTGGGTAATGAGTTTGAGGTGAGCTGCATGCAGCAGTCAGGAGGGAAGAATGTGTTCATTTGGCCTCACCCTCTTGACATTGTATTTTATTACATCTCAGATGTGCTGGAAGTGATTTCTAAGCCAGAGCGCCTCAATACACGCCATTCAAAGCTGAAAAGTACAGATTGGGACAGTTTGTGCTTTCTGAAAGCATGACTTTGAATTATATTTGAAAATAGTTGTTTTTTATCTTGACTTACTGTTACTACTGAATCTATTTAACAGTAGATTGAATTCTACCCTTAATTTTTCTGGACCCAATATTGAACTAATTCACTGTTTCCTGATATGACATTTTATAAAAGATGTTCTTGTTTTTGAAATGTGTTCCCGGAGATGTTTTAAATTTCTAGATTTATAGAAGTGATGATCAAATGTTTTTTTTTTTCTTTCTTGACTTACTGTTACTACTGAATCTATTGAACAGTAGATTGAATTCTTCCCTTAATTTCTGGGCCCAATATTTGCAGTAATTTACTGATTCATGATATGACATTTTATAGAAGATGTTCTCGTTTTTTAAAATGTGTTCCTGTAGATGTTTTAAATTTCTAGAAGCTATGATCAATATATATATATTTTTTTATCTTGACTTACTGTTACTACTGAATCTAACTGCATGAGCACTGAGCAGTAGATTGAATTCTGCCCTTAATGTTTCTGGGCCCAATATTTGCACTAATTCACTGTTCCATGTAAAAGATGTTCTCATTAAATGTGTTCCTTGAGGTTTCAAAGTTATATTTTCAAAGAAGCGATGATCAAATGTTATCATAACATGCAGTATTGTTTTGCACTTTCTTGTTAATGAAATTTAATTATATGATTGAGATAGAGAATAAATTGTCAGGATTAAAATAAAAAAGCCAACTGAAACCTGAATAAAATTCATTGACATATCTTTCTTTTTTTATTTTGTGAATATCAATCATTATTGATCAAAATATCAGGTGGTGCGACCGGTCATGGTCAGGTGGTGCAACCAGCAAATTTACATTTAAATGTATCAATTCCCACTGCAATTGCAAAATGAAATAAGAAATACAACTATAAACCTTTATATAACGTATACAAATCATTTTTACAGTTAAAAACAAAACATAAAATGTCCTTATGGAAAAATGGGTGTTTGAACACACAGAAAAGCAGACGTTTATATAATTTGGAATAAAAGGGCAATAAATAAAGAAATAGAAAGGGAATTTGCCATGTGATATGCATTTTAGACACTACAATGATTCATATTTACAAATCTCAGTAATGCTAAGTACATTAAATGTATATTATTTTAAATTAATATATGGTCGCACCACCTGACATTTTTGAAAAATCTTGTTTAATAATGAATTAATGCTGCTTAAAATGCTGTAAAACCAATATAAATCAACACCATACATTTTTTTGGACATAAAAATGCATTTTAAAACTGTTTTGCTTAAAATATATTTTTTTTCATCTTGAAAATCTTATTTGTCATTGACCCATGTATGTATGTATGTATATATATATATATATATATATATATATATATATATATATATATATATATATATATATATATATATATATATATATATATATATACTACGTGTGTGTGTGTGTGTGACTGGAGTGATGGTTACTGAGTGAAATAACTATAAATACGATCTAACATTTTATAGGATTAATTTTAGTATGGCTTATGTACCCCTACATCCTTTCAAACCATTAAGATCAGAACACACACAAATACATGCATACGATGTAGGCTACTGTGTACAGTATGTAAATGTATAGCCTACTGAAATGAATCCCGTTAACAGTACGTTAATGTTATGAATTATTCCACCCAGTAACCATATCTCCAGTTTCATTTCAAACTGACCACACTCTCCATCATATTTACAGAAATTTGCTGCAAATGGTCGATGCTGCACCCCATTTCCCTCCTAAATTAAACACAAAAACGTATTAATACTGTGTTTCTGCTACTCCCCAGAATTGTTTTTATATTTATGCAAGTCATTTAAATGTCAACGTAATAATCAATGTACATTATGCGTCAATATTTACTGATAATCGCTGTAAATATAGCTGCTGCTGTCTGCCCCGCTTTAAAAACCATTGGCAACGCGGAGTTGTTTGGAACTATTGAGAGCTACACAAACCACGTGACCGCGTGGCGGCGAGATCAAAGTGTGTCGCAACTCTCATATTTAACGGCTCTGATCAAAATCATTCATTTCTTTTCGACTGAAGAAAGAAAGACATGGACATCTTGGATGACATGGGGGTGAGTAAATTATCAGCAAAAGTTTTTTAAAAAGTGAACTACTCCTTTAAACTGTCAGGAATACAGTGAATAAAATATTAATTGTGTCTTGAGACTCTTTGATTGAATGAAACGCTCCTTTAGAGTATTGATACTGATGCGGTCTGAAACTATATACATTACAGCACAAGTTATTCAGTGACATCATCAAATACAACTAAACACTATAGTTGGAGAATTTTATACCATTCATACTTTAAGGTAATTACCAGCCAACAAAATATATTCTAACAATATTTTTCATACGTTCCTATTAGGTGATGAAAACATTACCTTCAAAACACAATATTAGGTGAACATTCCATTTTATCATTCTTTAAATGTCTTTAAAAATTCTTTATCGTTACTTTGGAATGTTCTCTGAAAATTCTGAAACCAGTAACAACATTTAAAATATCTTTTATTTTAAGAATGTTGCCAGAACGTTATGTAGCCCAGGTGGGAATCTTAAAATCTAAATAGTTTTCTACAAAGTTGTATACAAAAATGTATAAAGTTAGGATCAAAATGTTCTGTGGAAAAATGTGTTTAGAAATAATTTAACTGTAAGGGCCTGTTATTTTTCTTTCTTTATAATGTGATTGGGTACTTTGTGAAGAATAACCTATCAGGTGTGAGGATATGAAGGAGGGGCGGGACGAGAAGAAAAAGAGAGAGAGAGAAGCGGGAGGAGAGAGGGAGAAAGCACGAGATAGGAAGGAAGACAGTTGGGATGTCCGCGAGACAACTCTCTGGAAAGTGTGAATTGTGTATAAAAATGTATCCATTATAGTTCATCTCAAGGATATTAGAGTGGACTTTGAACTGAGTTACTGCTGGCTAAGCGTGACAGCGAAGTTCGAGTTTATTTAAAGTGCGTCACAGACGTGCACGGATAAACCACTGGCGGCGAGCCAGTACATTCTGAGTGAACTGTCTATGATCGCGTTCGTTGTGAGGAAGAACGTACTCGGTTACTAACGTAACCTCGGTTCTCTCTAGAGAGGAAACGAGTACTGCGTAATATCTTACGCTATGGGGGAAAACTCTTTTCCACGAGATATTGAAGCCAAAAATTATCCTTAATTTTTTATTAATGTAAAACGCTTTGCAGCAGCAAGCAGACATAGGCGAGACAGCTCGCGCGCCTATTGGCTGCCCTGCGGCAATAGCAGCAGCCTATCGAGAGAGGCTCTGCGTGACGTCACGACGAATGGGGGCCTTTCGCGCCCATATCGTCACGTCCCGCCAGAAAGGGCGTGGTCTCGCCCCATATCTAGGCTCGATAGCTGCTCTTACGTTGGTTTTCATCGCCGAAGCGAACCAGAGCGTATTCCAAGCACGGCAAGATACGCAGTACTCGTTCCCTCTCTAGAGAGAACCGAGGTTACGTTAGTAACCGAGTACGTTCTCTTACGAGAGTATCTCTCGTACTGCGTAATATCTTACGCTATGGGGAACACAATGCAACACGCCGTGCTGGTAGGGATCCAACACCAAAGTCCCAGGGGCCGAAGCCCGGGGCGCATATAGTGCATAATCACCATAAACTCACAGAGAGTGAGGGAAGAGAGGCTAGAAGCATCATTCCCTGTAAATAGCATCCGAAGGAGCTGATCATGTGACAAATAGACCATACCGTCAGGGTGAACATTCAGCCTGAACTGGGTGGCCACAAGTGTGTCGAAATTTTAATGAGCTGCTGTACCGGTCAGTGAGCAATACGCAGGTCAAACTCAGTATCTGAGCCGCACAGCGGGCAGATAGCACTGGACTTTATACCGCCAAAAGCTTAGCTTGCAAGGTGGGAACCTCCAGGTTATAGTATTTTATAAATGTAGACGGCGAGGCCCAGCCCGCGGCCATACAATATCTTGCAGGGTAACCCCGCTAGACCATGCCCACGAGGAGGCCATGCCTCCTGTGGAGTGCGCTCCAACACCCAAAGGGCACTGTAGGCCCTTAGAAGTGTAAGCCAGCGCTATGGCACCAACTATCCATCTGGATAGGCTCTGTTTCGAAGCGGCAAGTCCCTTAGCACGGCCGCCAAACGAAACAAAAAGCTGCTCAGTCTGTCTGAAACCAGACGAGCGGGACACATAAGCCCTTAGTGCCCTAACAGGGCAAAGGAGACTCGCGTCCTTCTCCTCATTGAGAACCGGAAGGGCAGACAGGGAAATCACCTGGGCCCTGAACGGTGTGTTGAGGGATTTTGGCACGTAGCCGTGCTTCGGTTTGAGTATGACCTTAGAGTCATTAGGTCCAAACTCCATGCATGACGCGCTCACTGAGAGCGCTTGCAAGTCCCCTACGCGCTTCACTGAAGCGAGAGCCATAAGAAACGCTGTCTTGAAGACAAGTGTTTCATGTCTGACGACTGGATTGGCTCGAATGGGGCACCTTTCATGGCCTCCAAGACCGTGGAAAGGTCCCATGTCGGGACTGAAGGGGGCCTGGGAGGGTTTAGCCTCCGAGCTCCTCCAAGGAAACGCACGACTAAGTCGTTCTTTCCTAGTGACTGGCCAGACACCGGTTTTACAAACGTTGCTATGGCCGCCACGTATACTTTGAGCGTGGAAGGGGTCCTGCCCTTATCCAGTAGCTCCTGAAGGAAGGAAAGCACTTCCGTAACCCCGCAGTCTACAGGTGAAAAACTCTGCGCTTGACACCAAGCAGAGAACACAGACCACTTCGAGGTGTAGAGCCGTCTGGTAGACGGGGCTCTAGCCTGCGCGATCGTGTTTAACACTCCCTCTGGGAGGTCAGCGGGTACCCGTTGATGGCCCCTGCGTGCAGGGACCACAAATCCGGGCGAGGATGCCAAATCGAGCCTCCCGCCTGAGAGAGGAGGTCTCTCCTCAACGGTAAAGGCCATGGGGCAGCGCTGGTCAGCTGCATCAGGACAGGGAACCACGACTGGTTTGTCCAGAGCGGAGCTATGAGTAGCACTGGGCATCCCTCCCTCCTGATTCGCTCCAACACCTGAGGCAGGAGTGAGACAGGGGGAAAAGCATATAGGGGGCGGCGGGGCCAAACATGGGCCAGCGCCTCCCGGCATTTCGAGAAGAATCTCGGGCAGTGAGCGTTTTCTTGGGACGCGAACAGGTCCACCTGCGCTTTGCCAAACGTTTCCCACAGCAGCTGGATCGTCTGCGGGTGCAGAGACCATTCTCCTGCTGGGACGTTGTTTCTGGACAGCCTGTCTGGCCCCACATTTAGGTGACCAGGCACATGCGCCGCTCTCAGCGAGAGCAGGTTGTGCTGAGCCCAGACCAGGAGGCGTTCCGTCAGCCTGTAAAGGTTTCGGGACCTGACGCCGCCCTGGTGATTTATGTACGCCACCACTGACATGTTGTCCGACCGGACCAATACGTGGTGGCCTTTTATCTGGGGACAGAAGCGCCGTAGCGCTTTGTCGACTGCTATTAATTCCAAGCAGTTTATGTGAAGGAGCTTCTCCCGTACTGACCATAGGCCAGCTAGCGGTCTGCCTTCGAGCAGCGCTCCCTGCCCCGAAGTGGAGGCGTCCGTAGACACCACCTTCACACTCGAGGGGATCCCCAGACTCACACCTGACTGATACCAGTCGGTTGCTTTCCATGGTTTCAGAGCCGAAATGCACTGAAGGTCGACCCTGAGGCGAAATAGACCTGCGGTCCACGCCCTGGGGGGAACTCGTGCTTTTAGCCATAGCTGCAGTGGGCGCATGCGGAGCAGGCCCAACTGGAGTACGGAGGCTGCTGAGGCCATCAGACCCAGCATTTTCTGAAACCTTCTGAGCGGGACTATAGAGCCGTGGCGGAAGGATTTCGCGACGTGCTGAATATTCAATCCGCGCTCCGGTGACAGGCGTGCTGTCATGGATAGCGAGTCTAACACTGTTCCCAGAAAGGAAATTCTCCGACTGGGGAGCAGTGAGCTTTTCGCCCAACTGACTGTAAGGCCCAGCTCCTCGAGGTGCTCGAGTAATGCGGCCCTGTGTTCTATGAGCTCCGTTCGTGAACGAGCTAGAATCAGCCAATCGTCCAAGTAGTTCAAAAACTCGCATGCCCCGAAGTCTCAGGGGGGGCGAGGGCCGCGTCCATGCACTACGTGAACGTACGGGGTGCTAGAGACAGGCTGAACGGCAGGACTGTGTATTGATATGCCTGGCCCTCGAAGGCGAATCTCAAGAATCGCCTGTGATGGGACGCTATTTGTATTTGAAAATAGGCGTCTTTCAGATCTATTGACATGAACCAGTCTCCTTGGCGCACTTGCGCGAGGATTTTCCTGGTCGTAAGCATTCTGAACTGGCGCTTCACAAGCGTTCTGTTCAGCAGTCGCAGATCTAGAATGGGTCTGAGCCCACCATCTTTTTTCGGTACCAGAAAATATCTGCTGTATAAGCCCCCTTCGCCCTGAGATAGAGGTTCTATAGCCCCTTTTCTCAGTAGTTTCGCTATCTCGGCTCGAAGTAGATGAAACACTTCGCTTTACACCGTAGTTTCGACTCGCGCCATATAACGGCGGGGCGTCGAGCGAACTGTAGCGAACAGCCTCTCGTTATAGTGTTCAACACCCATTCTGATACCCCGGGAAGCCTTGACCACGCATCTGCGTGAATAGCTAGGGGTAGAATGAAATCTGGGCTCTGGCCGCGGCAGGACGGCGGCTCGAGAGCCCCTGTGTACTGGGAACACAACACCGTGTTTACAGCGTTCGAGGCGGGGGGCGCGCTGATCACAGCGGGCAGCCTGGCCGCGCTCAGCTTCTCTATGGCGGGACGCGCAGAGAAAGCGAGCGGGGCGAATCCCGTGGGATTCGGCGCGTGTGAGGGAATGTGGGCACATTTACTACATGCGGGCACATGAATACTGTCAGCTCGCGCCGACTAAATCACTGCTGTGTTTACAGCGTGCGAGGCGCGCGCTGATCACAGCTGGCAGCCTGGCCGCGCTCAGCTTCTCTGTGACGGGTTGTGCAGAGAAAACGAGCGGGGGCGAATCCCGTGAGATTCGGAGTGTCTGTGAGAAATGCGGGCGCGAGACAGCGGGCACATTTTCAGCACGGAGAACACTCGGCTCGCGCCGACTGAATCAACGCTGTGCTCACAGCGTGCGAGGTGCGCGCTAATCACAGCGGGCAGCCTGGCCGCGCTCAGCTTCTCTGTGACGGGTTGTGCATAGAAAGCGAGCGGGGGTGAATCCCGTGGGATTCGGCGTGTCAGTGAGGAAATGCGGGACAGCGGGCACATTTACTGCACTGAGAACACTGTCGGCTCGCGCCGACTAAATGTGTGTTAGTTTCGTTTTTACAGAAAACAAGGGACACGCATCATGTAGTGTAAGCGGGCATTGTATGGGCGCGTTCACTACATTTTCTGCACAACCAACATGAGTTGGTTTTATTTGTGCTAGCCCTGCACCGTGGCGGGCTGTGTCTGGGTGTGGGAATGGGCACTGGGACGTGGGCATTCTTACAACACTCGTAACACCATCGGCCGTGGCCGGGACACCAGAAAATGCACTCTTTATTGGATTTATCTGGGTAGCCATAGAAACGGCTTTTGTGCGCAGGCAAGCGGGCTGAGACACCGGCTGCTTCACTGCGAAATACACTGGGACAGTCACAACGCATGGAACTGAACGAGCGAGAAGTTTTGGTGGAAATCCGGCCGCAGCGGGATCTGAACACCGTCACTTTCCTAGAGAGACTAGGAAGGCCTTGAGACCTCGGGCTTTACCTCAATCCTCGGCCGGGGCCCGCGCTGAGGGGGGCGGCGTCCAGCAGAGCGAGAGCGCGGTGTTTGATCTCGGGCCTGGCGGCGCTGCTAGTTAGCCGAAACGACGGCCTTTGTGCGCAGGCAAGCGGGCTGTGGAACCAGCTTGCTCACTGCGAAATACACTGGAACAGTCACATTGCTTGGAACTGAACGAGCGAGAAGTTTTGGTGGAAATCCGGCCGCAGCGGGAACTGAACACCGTCGCTTTCCTAGAGAGACTAGGAAGGCCTTGAGACCTCGGGCTTTATCTCAATCCTCGGCCGGGGCCCGCGCTGAGGGGGGCGGCGTCCAGCAGAGCGAGAACGTCGAGGAACACGGAGCGCTCAGCTTCCGTCATCTCGGATAGCGTTAGCCACAAATGTTTCTCACCATTCAGGGGGGAAAGGCGCGGGTCTCGACTGTGACGGAGCTTCGTCTTTCCCGAGAAAGCGTCCGTCCAGCCTATTGCGCGTTAGTTGCGCGAGCGCCTTTCAGTCGAGGCCGATGTAATCCACGGCTTGAGAGAGCGGACGCATCGGCTCAGTTTCAATGTCGTCTCCGGTAAGTTCGTCGAGCTCAAGTGCGGACGCGGCGGCAGACGGCGGCCACTGTCCGTCCGTGGGCGACTCGAGCGAAGCCGGCGGGCGAACCGGCGAGCTTTGGCGGGCTGGAAATAGCTCGGGCGCGCGCAGGGCGCGGCGCTTCTTGCGGCGCGGCGTCACGGCAGGCTGGGATGCGGGCTCGGATAACGCAGCTAGGCGAGTCCGCAGAGTCACCATAGGCAAACGTTCACAATGATGGCATCCGCCGTCAGCGAGCGCGATGGCCGCGTGATCCTCACCCAGGCAGGACACGCAGATGACATGGCGGTCCTCATCGCTGAGTGGGGCTCGGCAAGAACCACAGGAAGGCATCTTTAAAAAGACGCCGCTCTTTTAGAGGGGTGGGAAAAAAAGGCAGATAATGCAATCACACACACTCTAAGCAGAGGAAAGGATATGTACGCCGGAAAGCGCAGCAGGTACGGCGGCTGAAGGCGGCGAGGCCAGCGACTCCAGGCTCGATGGCACGTCCCGCTGAAGGCTACAGGTCGACGGCGCGGCTTCTCACTCTGGATCCAGCGATGCGGGAGGCTTCGCTGAAGAGATGAAAATCAACGTAAGAGCAGCTATCGAGCCTAGATATGGGGCGAGACCACGCCCTTTCTGGCGGGACGTGACGATATGGGCGCGAAAGGCCCCCATTCGTCGTGACGTCACGCAGAGCCTCTCTCGATAGGCTGCTGCTATTGCCGCAGGGCAGCCAATAGGCGCGCGAGCTGTCTCGCCTATGTCTGCTTGCTGCTGCAAAGCGTTTTACATTAATAAAAAATTAAGGATAATTTTTGGCTTCAATATCTCGTGGAAAAGAGTTTTCCCCCATAGCGTAAGATATTACGCAGTACGAGAGATACTCTCGTAAGAGAACGACGACAGTTGTTATTTTGAGAGAGTTTGATGACTGGAGTCCCGTGCACTGCTGAACAGAGTGAGATCCCGCGTCCGAGCTGCTGGATGAATAACGCACTGATGTAGGCCGACGTGAGATGGATTCCGGTATGGAGCCTGACGGACCGTGACGATCGTGATTTAATAGATTCAAATCTTCAGCAAAGGTACCTGGTTTGTTTTTATTTTATTTGTGGCTCAATTGAGTGAAGCGGCCGTTTGTTTTTGGCCTCTACGAACCCAAGCAGCGAAACAGGCCTGCAGCAGAAACTAAGGGGTATTAAAAGTATTATTTGCCGGCTTAGGAGGTCATTATATTAGTTTGGAAAACTTTCTTTGTTTGTTTGATTTTATTGATTGTTAATGTACATGTGAAAGCCATGTGAAAAAAGAAAAAGAATAACACAGTGACAAATATTTTTTCGTTTGTTTGTTTGCACAATATTGACAGATAATTCATTTTAATTAATTAAATTTAAGTTGTAGTTAATTCTTTGTTTGTGGTGAATTACACTTTATTTTCCCTTTGATTTGAAGTAAAATAGATAACAGCACAAATTAAACTAAACCCATCATACTAAAGAACTTGGGCGTCACCCATAACAATTCCCAGTGAGAGGAAGGGGGCGTTACATAAAATGGAGGCACCGCTGGGATGGGTTTTATAATTTTGTGGTTATCTAGGATGTTCAGTTGTATCTAACTTCCCTTGTTGTCATTTGTGAGAGTAAACATGGAGCCTGCATTGTACCGCAAATACCAAGATACACTCAGTAGTTGGTGTAAAGGAGAACAACTTGATCCAGCTCATGCTATAATGATTGCTGGTGTGGCAGAGGAAGTCAGCATAAACCAAATTGAAGAACTGATGCAAACTGTGCGCTGTTGGGGCCGCGTAAGAGTAAGAGGTAGGACCTACAGTGCTGAAGCCGGGGGTCTGCTGGTTCTATGTGAATGTAGGGAAGAAATAAACCCACAGATTATTCCTCCTGAAGTGAGGAGTGATGATGGCACAACTGTGTGGCACATAATAGTGGTGGATCAAAAGCCTGAGTCGTCAGATGACTTTGTTGGCAAACTACAGAATTTCTTGCAAACTGAAGGTAAAACAGTTGCTGATCTCCAGGATTATCTTCCTTCTTCGACATCTGCTAAAGGTACTACTGAGGACTTCTTCATTCATGCTATGGCTGAAGTAATGAAGCAGTCTAACAGAAGTATGGCTGAGAGTCACAGTTATCGTCGACTTCGAGTGTTTTCTGGTATCACCCCTACTCCAATGGGAGAGGAGCAAGTTGAGTATTGGCTTGAACAGGCAACAATGATGGTAGAGGGCAGTGACTGTCCTGAAAAGGAGAAGAGACGTAGAATAATAGAAAGTCTGAGGGGTCCTGCACTGGAAATTGTCAGGTCTTTGCGGTTCAGCAACCCTGAAGTTAGCTCAGATGAGTATATTTCTGCGGTTGAGAGGGCTTTTGGATCTCCAGAAACTGGAGAAGATTTGTATTTTGCATATCGTCTCATTCAGCAAAAATCTGGGGAGATGTTGTCTGACTTCGTACAGAGGCTTGAACCTTTTCTGACTAAGGTTGTCAGGAAGGGGGGTGTAAGTGTTCAGGATATGGATAGAGTAAGAATTGAGCAATTGTTGCGAGGAGCAGTCGGGGCTGACATAATGCTTTTGCAGTTACGTCTCAAAGAGAAAAGAGCAAACCCTCCTACCTTTCTTGAGTTGCTTAGTCAAATTAGGGTGGAGGAGGAATATGAACGGTCTCGACGCAAAGTCCATGCGAGGGTTCGGAGTGTTGGAGCACAGGACGGTGTCTCTACAACTGATTTAGAGTTACAAGAGCTTAGAGCCGATGTGAGGGCTCTGCAAGCCAAAATGTCTGAATTGAAAATGAAGTCCAGCTCTGTCAGCAAAGAAGGAGCTAACACAAAAGTATTGGTTATGCCTTGTACTTCAGAGGATAAAGCAACTGAAGCCTCTGCTTTACAGAAAAAAGTTGACAGACTGAGTCAGAAAGTGAAGACATTGGAAAGTAGAGAACCAGTGCAACCTGCTACTGCTGTGAAAGTAAGAGTGAGTGATAGTGGCAGTAAGAAACTTCATCCCCAAGAGGATGATGATTTTTTTTGTTACTGTTGTGGGGAGGATGGTCACATCTCTACTAAATGCACTGTTACACAGAATGAAAGGAAGGTAATCAGGAAGCTTATTGCTTCCCTTCGGAAAGCTAAAGAAAAACAGAGTACTACTGATGTTGGTCCTGACAAGGAGACAACACACTGCTCTGTTAAGACACAGATGGTCCAGAATACAGCATCAGTTGCGATTCCGGCTGGGTTGGTAGGACCAGTTTCCACGGTGACATTGAAAGTAAATGGTCAACCTTGCACTGCACTGTTGGATAGTGGGTCACAAGTGACCATTATATTTGAGAAATGGTACCAGAAGCATCTGTCTCATATACCTATTCATCCAGTGTCCGGATTGGCTATTTGGGGACTTAGTGACGAAAGTTACCCCTACCAAGGTTACGTAGTAGTGGACGTTCAATTTCCTAGAGAATTGACTGGCACTCTAGAAACCTTGTCAGTGCTGGCTCTAGTGTGCCCTGGACCAAATTCTCCTGATCAGACTCCTGTAATATTGGGGACTAATGCCAGTTTGTTCCAGAGACTGTTTGCTCTTTGTGACAAAGAAAAGGGTAGCAATCTGGTTCGTGTTTTCAATATAAAAAGCTTTCTACCAGATAGCCTGCCTGAGTCTACTGAGGTCAAAGTGAGTCAGATTGGTGAGGATGACATTGTTGGTCGGTTGAAATGGAAAGGACCTGGTTCAGTAATCATTCCACCAGAAGACATTTGTTGCGTCAGTTGTCAAACAGAATTTTCTCAATCAGTGACAAAGGGTATAGTTCTGGTGGAGGCTGATGATTTAACCCCACTGCCTCAAGGTTTGATGGTTCAACCTATGGTGGCTTTAGCTTCAGCTGTAAATGGAGAGAATTTCTCTGTGCTTGTACAGAATGAGACCAAGCGAGAGGTTATCATACCTGAAGGTACTTTGCTTGGGAATCTTCAAGTCGCGGACATGGCTGTTCCACCGATGAGAGAGAGCAAGTCTGAGGAGATAGATCCAAGCCTTATTGATTTTGGGGATTCTCCCATTCCGGTGGAATGGAAAGAGAGGCTTAGACAGAAATTGGTGCAGAAACGCAATGCTTTCTCCGTAGACGAGTGGGAAGTGGGACTAGCCAAGGGGGTGGAGCATCACATACGATTGTCGGACACTCGGCCTTTCCGTGAAAGATCAAGGAGAATAGCTCCTGCAGATATTGAGGATGTACGTAGACACTTGAAGGATTTGCTAGAGACAGGGATAATCAAGGAATCAAGGAGCCCGTATGCTTCTCCTATAGTAATTGTTAGGAAGAAGAGTGGTAAAATCCGTATGTGTATAGACTACAGAACCCTCAACAGCAAGACTGTACCCGATCAATATACCACCCCACGGATTGATGATGCTCTAGATTGTTTGGCTGGAAGTTGCTGGTTCTCTGTATTAGACCTTCGGAATGGGTATTACCAAATACCCATGTCTGAATCAGACAAAGAGAAAACAGCCTTTATCTGCCCCTTAGGGTTTTATCAATTTGAGAGGATGCCGCAGGGGGTCACGGGGGCCCCTGCGACATTTCAACGTCTTATGGAAAAGGCTGTCGGAGACATGAATTTGCTCCAGGTACTAGTATACCTTGATGACCTTATTGTGTTTGGAGCTACATTGGAGGAACACGAGGAAAGACTCCTAAAGGTGTTGGATCGCCTTGAGGAGGTAGGTCTCAAGGTTTCACTGGATAAGTGTCAGATATGTCGGGACAAGGTCAAATATGTCGGTCATATAGTCTCAGCGGATGGAGTATCAACTGACCCAGATAAAACTGAAGCAGTTGCTAAATGGTCGCAGCCAACTGATCTGAAGTCTCTCCGGTCTTTCCTGGGTTTCTGTGGCTATTATAGGAGGTTTGTGGCAAACTACTCTGCTATAGTTAAGCCTTTGACTGACCTTACCAAGGGGTATCCTCCGGTTAGGAAGGGAAAAAAACAAAAGTCTGTCTCTGATCAAACTTACCATCATGAGTCAGAACCATTTGGGTTTAGATGGACTGATTCCTGCACTGAAGCCTTTCATAAGATCATTGACTGTTTGACTCATGCTCCTGTATTAGCATTCGCTGATCCTACAAGGCCGTATGTCTTGCACGTGGATGCCAGCCTGAAGGGGCTGGGGGCTGTGTTGAATCAGGTCTATCCTGAGGGGTTACGTCCCGTTGCATTTGCTAGCCGAGGGCTTAATGCTGCCGAACAGAGGTATCATATCCACCAGCTTGAATTTCTCTCCCTTAAGTGGGCGGTGGTGGAGAAATTTCACGACTATTTGTATGGTGTGAAATTTACTGTTGTGACGGATAACAATCCGCTTACGTATGTGCTGACCACTGGAAAGCTCAATGCCACTGGGCATAGATGGCTTGCTGCCTTGGCGACTTATGATTTTGAGGTTAAGTATCGTCCCGGTCATACAAACATTGATGCGGATCTACTATCAAGGCGTTGGAATGACTCACATACTGATATCTGGAAACATCTTTCAGAGGTTGAGGTGAAAGGAATATGCAATTGTATTCAGTTGGGAAACTCAGCCAATGCAGAGCGACTAGTTGACAGGTTGGGGGTGCCTGCAGAAGGTATTCCTAAGCTGTACGCTTTTGCAACTAATGTTGGAATGGGGCAGTTGGAACAATTCACTAGAGATGATTTGAGGAAGGGTCAAGTCCTGGATGGTGTCACAGGAGTGGTAAAGAAGTTTGTGAGTGCAAATTTGTGGCCATCGGATTTGAGTCAGTATCCCCAAGAGGTAATGTTAATGAAACGTGAGAGTGAGAAGCTGAAAATCAAGGATGGAATATTGCACAGAGTTGTGAGGGATCTATCTGGAAGTGAAACATTTCAATTAGTGTTACCTGACAAGTTCCGGTTACAAGTGATTAAGGCTTTACATGATGATTTGGGTCATTTGGGAGTGGAACGCACAACAAGTCTGATCAGGGACAGGTTCTACTGGCCACGAATGGCACAGATGGTAGAAAACTATGTAAAAAATTGTGGCAGTTGTGTTTCATGGAAGACTACTCGTACCAGGGCAGCTCCGTTGCATCAGATAACTTCTGGGGGTCCTATGGAGTTGGTGTGTATTGATTTTCTGACTCTGGAGGCTGATACAGCAGGGTTCAGTAATATACTGGTTGTCACTGATCATTTTAGTAGATATGCGCAAGCATATCCTACCAAAGATCAAAAAGCCGTCACTGTAGCTAAAGTGTTGGTCGAGAAGTTTTTTGTCCATTATGGACTACCAGCACGAATCCATTCGAATCAGGGTCGGGATTTTGAAGGAAGAGTGATCCAAGAACTCTTGAAGAGTTTAGGGATTCGGAAATCCCGAACAACACCCTATCACCCCCAGGGTGATCCCCAGCCAGAACGTTTCAATAGAACGTTGTTGTCAATGTTAGGAACTTTGAACACTACACAAAAACGGCACTGGAGTCGTTATGTGAGTCAGCTTGTACATGCGTACAATACTACGAAGAGTGACGCCACCGCATATTCACCGTATTACCTCATGTTTGGTAGGAAGGCTAGGCTACCGGTGGATATTTGTTTTGAGACCGAAGAAGAGAGAGTCAGTCATTCTCAATATGTAGAGGGACTTAAGAGAGATTTGAAACGAGCCTATGATCTTGCAGAAGAAGCAGCAACTAAAGTGCACATGAGAAACAAAAAAACTTACGATAAAGCCGTAAGACACCAGACGTTGGCTAAAGGTGACAGAGTGCTTGTGGAGAATCTTGGTCTTCGCGGAAAGCATAAACTGCAAAGTAGATGGAATCAATTGCCATATGTGGTGGTGAGTAAATACCAAGATTTGCCTGTATACACAGTCAAGCCAGAGAGTGGCATGGGTCGTTCAAGAGTCCTTCACAGAGATCATTTACTGCCTATTGGGCAGATGGTTAGGATCTCCTCAGAGGAAGACTCACTGCCTCCCATGAATAGGCCTATAACCCGACATCAGAGAGGTTCCCGTTATGATAGCAGTCATAACATGCATTTTTCTGGATCACAGAGTCTGAGAGACGATGAAGCGAATAGTGAGACAGAAAATGAGTTTGAAACATGTTGTCATGAAAAAGAGTATCATGAGACTCTTGAAAAGCAAATTCATGAAACAAATGAGAATGAGACTTTTGAAGAGGAACTTGGAGACATTTTCACTGCAGATGTGAATCTTCCAGACAATGCTGTAGATTTGTGTAATGGTGTAGAAGATTTTCAGGATGTGGGAAAAACAATTGGACAAGAGAGCAGCCCAGAACCCCCACGGTTAGAAAGAGATGGTTCGATAAATGATGTAGAAGAACAGATTGAGGTGAATTTCCCTAGAAGATCTCAAAGGAAAGTGAAACCTGTCCTTAAACTTACTTACGATGAGTTGGGGAATACTACAGATCATCCTCTGACTATTGTTCATAGGGGAATAGTAATTAAAATAGGTTGAATTTCCGTCTAATAGGTGTTAGATCTCATGGGGCATGAGGACCATTTAAAGGGCGGGAGAGTGTAGCCCAGGTGGGAATCTTAAAATCTAAATAGTTTTCTACAAAGTTGTATACAAAAATGTATAAAGTTAGGATAAAAATGTTCTGTGGAAAAATGTGTTTAGAAATAATTTAACTGTAAGGGCCTGTTATTTTTCTTTCTTTATAATGTGATTGGGTACTTTGTGAAGAATAACCTATCAGGTGTGAGGATATGAAGGAGGGGCGGGACGAGAAGAAAAAGAGAGAGAGAGAAGCGGGAGGAGAGAGGGAGAAAGCACGAGATAGGAAGGAAGACAGTTGGGATGTCGGCGAGACAACTCTCTGGAAAGTGTGAATTGTGTATAAAAATGTATCCATTATAGTTCATCTCAAGGATATTAGAGTGGACTTTGAACTGAGTTACTGCTGGCTAAGCGTGACAGCGAAGTTCGAGTTTATTTAAAGTGCGTCACAGACGTGCACGGATGAACCACTGGCGGCGAGCCAGTACATTCTGAGTGAACTGTCTATGATCGCGTTCGTTGTGAGGAAGAACGTACTCGGTTACTAACGTAACCTCGGTTCTCTCTAGAGAGGAAACGAGTACTGCGTAATATCTTACGCTATGGGGGAAAACTCCCATGTGAACATGGATTTGCATGTCACCCGAAAGAGTTTTACACAGTTGTAAATGCCATACCAAAAAACAGTGTTACTGGTAAAGGGGATCCTTGCTCACTGCTCTGTGACATTCTCTCTCCCATCTCCTTCTCTGGGGAATTATCTATTAGAGATCATAAATGTAGCAACAAATATATAAGAAGTGTTTTTATTGATAGACTTCACCCAAATAGAATTAAACGTTACTATATTTTCAAAGATTTTAACCCAGAGGAGAGAAGGAATTGAGAATTAATTATCTTACCTTTCCAAGTCTCCCTAAAGTGAAAGAAATTCATTTTAAAATTATAAATGACATATACCCATCTAAAGAATTCCTGAAATCTAAATTTGATATTGGAGAAAACTCTTGTCAATTTTGTGAAACTTGTATTGAAACTACTGAACATATTTTTTATCATTGTAATCACTCAAAGCTATTTTGGTCTCATTTGTACAGTAAACTGTCATGTATTATTACATGTGTAAACCCCATTGAATACAAACAAATCAAGTTTGGTGTACTTAAGAAAGATTGTTCACAGCACTACTTGGTTAATAATCTTTTTGATCTTGCTAAATACTTCATTCACAAATGCAGATTTTTGAAAACCCCCCGTCCTTTCTTCATTTTTCTAATGAACTTAAAACTTTTGCTACTTCACTTTGCACCCTTTCAAATGAGAAATCCTTAGCAGTAGCTAGTTTTTTCAATGAGCTGAGTGAGCTTTAGCTCCTTTACCCCTTGCAAGAAATTACTTTACATAATTTTTTTTTATTATTTTTTTTTTATTATTATTATTTTTTTTGTCTTCTTGGTTGTATATTTAATTTGAGTCTATGATTTGATTTGTATGTCTGCCCTCTAAGAATTGTAAGGTAATATTGTTGTTCAATAACTATTTTGTCTGTAAAATTGAATTCAATAAAAAAAAAGGATGAAAAAAAAAAAAACAAATGCTTGCACTAAAAATGCTGTCGTCAACAGTGCGCAATGAATTATGGGGTAGATCAGGGTAGGATAGGCCGCTAAGGATCCATTTATGTAGCCTTCCTTTCACAGGGAAACGAAGGGTGCATTTGGCGTCGCTTTTGAATCAGGTAGCCTTCGTCGCGCCGCGATGACGCAACCGGCTTCGATACGGCCTTTGAGGATGCTGAATTGAATTGGGACAGCCTTCATCCGCCCGTGACGCAACGGCCTTCAATGCGGCCTTAAGAGCAGCTTTGAATTGGGACAGCCTTCTCCGCCGCTGTGACGCAATCGGCCTTCAAATGCGGCCTTCAAAGATGCAGCCTTTGAATTGGGACAGCCTTCGTCGCGCCGCTGTGACGCAATCGGCCTTCAAATGCGGCCTTCGGAGGACGTAGCCTTCACATTGGGACACAGCTCATGTCTGCAGTTTACATAGTGACTGTGTTTACGAGTGAGTCATTGAATCATTCATTCAACCCGTTTGTTCAAAACTGCTGATTCATTCTACTGTCTTTATGAATGTCTAATTGAATCGGTCACGCAACCCGTTTGTTCAACACACTGAATCATTCAGGAATCGGTATATACTAAAGAACTTATTGCCATTGCCTTAAAACACCTGTAAGACACAATTCATTGTTAAGATTTAGCATGAGAGATTGAAGCATGAAGCTACACACTCCGGTTCAGTAGGGGGCAGTGTTTTTTCATCAGAGTTTCTGTCGAGCTTCTAGAAAAGTTTCTACTAAACGTTACACGCTGAAAACAATGCACCGTCACACACACAATTATCAATTGCCAAATCATGTCAATATTTTATTTGATCCTTCCAGAGGAGGTGTTGCTACATTGCCAGATGTAACCACAATTTATACTCTTTAAAAATGTTTAAATGCATATAAAATACTCAATTTAAAGCACCATACATACAAGAGGTGAATGTATATAGGAAAACATTGTCAAACACAAGGAAACAATCAGTAATTGTGAAGTAAATCAACATAATATTTTTTACTTTCTTTTCTTTTTTTTCTTTTACAAAAATAAAAACATAGAGATACAATTCAGACATATTTGTGCTCCTTTTCTAATAGTACATACAGTACTCTAATTTAAATCCACCACACACAACACACACACACACACACACACACACACACACACACACACACACACACACACACACACACACACACACAACACACACACACACACACACACACACACACACACACACACACACACACACACACACACACACACACACACACACACACACACGATAGAAAATACAGCCACAGAAATTAACACATCAGTGCTGGCCAGCTTTTTTTTTTTCTTATTTGGAGTACAAAACAGAAATCTGCTTCTTTTAACTCGTTATACTGGATATCATGATAGCATTATTCTTAATACTTTTTTCTTTTTAATGCTACTGAAATGTGCTGCAGTTTCTCAATGCTAAGAACACAAGAATAGACATTCTTGTTTAGGTAAATTATCATCTAGTTTTATCTGGCTACCTTGAAAAAATGAAACTTGATAAAATGCATATATGTGACAAGTTTCACATATGATATGACTTACTTTATTAAATCCGCCATATTAAAAGTTCCACTTTCTCCCATGTGTTGTAATCCCAGCGGTCTATTTTATGGATATACAGTCCCTGGCAATATTAAAGACAGTTCAGATAATGACCTGAGTGGCAGTGGTCCATATTATTATTTTTGATGATCACACTGTCATTCATAAAACAGATATGTGTGTGAAAACAATCATGAATAATAATCATAATAAAGGAATCGGAATCTGAATCATGATCTCTGTGTGAATGCAGTCTCTTTGGCAACTAAGGCTCATTGGGAAAACCTGCCTGTGGAAACATTTTTACGCAGTGATATTGCGTCTTGAACATTTTGCAACACTTTCAAAGTGAAATGTCCGGTGAGTGGCTTTAAAAGCACATTCGACTTTTTTTCCAAAAACGATGAACGTGAATCTGGCAATGTTTTATTGTGTCTATTGGTAGGGATTGGGTAAAGACTACATTTTGGGACAGGAATGTTATTCCAGAATCAACAAAATATGTTGATCCAGGAACATGTCTTACTTGGCAAAATCACGGTGACCCAGAGAAGAACACATATGAGCTGGTCATGTGATGCAAACGTCAAAATGTATTAGTTTACAAATCTTGCACTATGGTAAAAGTGTTTTGAGGTCATGACATAATATTTTGCAAGAAATATGTCTATTATTCAATAAGCTGCAATTATTTTGTGTGAAAATGATTAAAAGTGGTTGGTGTTTTTCTGCTTTAGTGTTGATTTAAGCTGGAAATGGCAGTGATTTGTATGTACATTTTCTGGGTTTTGCAAATATTCTGTTTTTCCAATGAGCCTGTGCTGTTTTCGGGGACCGGCATGTTTCTATATTAGACTGAAATTAGTTTAGTTATGATCAGTATCCCTGACCTCTAAAGATCTGAGCATAGGAAATTCTTCCCAGAGTTCTTCGTTCTCCTCACTTCCAGTGGAGTTGTGAGGAAAAGCGGTGAAGAGTTTTGCTTTAGAAACACGTCTGCCGAGAGGCACGTTCTCATACGGCGGAGGACTGCCGGGCTCGTCGCCTCCTAACAGGGGCTGTGTGGACTCGGAGCGCACGTAGGGGGGCAGAGGGGTCGGGTGGCTTTGATACGAACCCCCGAAAACCACGGTGGCGTACGGGACCGAGTCCCTGTCCTGCTCCGAGTCGTAACTGCTGGCCGGGAACGAGCTGCGACTCCCATCACCACTGTGCATGTCATGTGACCACTGAGTCTCCTTGACGTAGCCGCTCTTCGACGGCTCTTTCTCAGAGAGATCAAGAAGACTGAAGCGCGACAGAAACACCAACACAGGATCTTTGTCTTCTTTAAAGGGAGGCATGCCCTTGGACAAAAACAAAAACAAGATATGAAATTACTGAACAGTTTACTGAACTATTTCTAATGGCTATTTTTATCACATATTCAGTAAAAGGACAGTTAAAGGTACAATATGTAGGATTTTTGCAGTAAAATATCCAAAAACCACTAGGCCAATGTTATATATTTTGTTTAGTTGACTATTACAATATCCCAAATGTTTCCAACTATTTGTAAATCGTGAGAAAATTGCAATTTTGACAAGGAAACGGGGCGTGTGAGCAGCGGTGAGGAGTCGCCAGTCAATGACGTCATATCCGCGTTAGCCTCGGTTACCGCTCGTGCTGCAATAGTAACCATGGCGACAGACGTTGACAACTGGGTTATGCCGGTTATACCTAGCAGGACGCTCACGCTGTTGTTGTTTTGTTCAAACATTATGGACCATGGACAAGCAGACTTTGAGACTAAAACGAAGATCAACATGTTTCGAGATGCGAGAGCTCCACGTCCACGACTAACTTCCACTCGACAGAGACGCGAGTGTTCATGTACTTTATTAGACAGGAGAGCAAATGTACATAAAACTAATCAATGTTATTTAGTTCAACATGATGAAATGTTAGAATATGATCTGTATGTTATTCTAATGTTGATCTAGCTTACTTAGTCTCATACAGCCAACAAACAACCCAACTAACAACATTCAACACACTCAAATGTGTTTAGTGTGATAGTGTAACTGTTAGAGCGAGTGAAACAGCGCTGCGTTACCTCAAGTTTCATTCCTCTAATAAACTGACCTGTGTGAGTATTAATTCAGCACTTGCGTGTAGTTGGGTAGAATGAAATGTCCTTATTCCTTTATATCCGCGGTACTCGAGTTGTGTGTGGCGCTGGTGTACGTCTAGCAATCGCGCCCGTTATTGTAAGAGGTTAGCGACCCCTGGTGGCGAAAAATCCTGCATATTGTACCTTTAACACACTTTTTATTGCCTTTTTTCTCTATAACATATTTTAGTAATCATCATAACTTGGTTATCATTGGAAAGCTTATACACTCGGAGATAACCATTTTGAAATTGGACATTGCGTTACCATGTAATTGGTACTTTAAAAGCTTTCAGCAGACTCCTCCCCCTAGTGGGCTCTCTCATGTTTAAAACTGTGCTAAATTTACTGCATTATTTTATAATCAAATCTTTTTCTAAACTTTTATAAAAACATATAATTAAAAAGGTCTGAGTCTCAATGCTCCATATTTTGCCACTATTTTGTGGTAGAAGTGATACTTTGACCGAATTGTGTTAATTTGTGTGAACGCATACAAAATAATTCAGTTGAATATGGATATTGCTTTTTTATGCCAGCTTGTTTCCGCCACAGAATAAAGAGTAACTGTGACTTTTTATCTCGCAATTCTGACATTTCTTCACAGAATTGCGAGTTATTAAGTAAGAATTATGAGATATAAACTCTTTTGTTCAAAAATCTTTTAAGTTGTTTTATAACAAACTTCCATACTTTTCGGTTACTCACCTAAAGAAAATCTTACAGGAACCTCAATTTTTGCGATATCAATTACTCCAAAATTGGAACACAACTTGGCTATATATGCTTTTAATCTTATAACAAATTTAGAGTCCAAATAATCTAGTATATATAGTATAAAATATGTTCTTTAGTACAGAACTTTTGCTTTACGGTAAACTTGTAACTTCTTTTACACTTTCATTTTTTGAGGTGCAATAATCTGCCGAGTGTCTTCTTTAAAAAGAGACATTACGTCTGTATTCCAAAGCATTCATGAATTATAACCATTTAAGTTTGGATAGTGCATTTCTATGTCAGTGCTCGTAGAGTTAAAGGGTTAATTAGTTAAAAACTCCAGCTTCTCAGCAGGTGATATACAGTATTCATATCCAGTATTCATATCCAGTATTCATATCCAGTACCTGCAGTGAGTCAGTGGTGGTCCACCTCTTGATGCTGCTGTTGGCTGGGTCGGGAATTATAGGCCACAAAAACATCTTCAGCCTGAAACAACCACACATGAACTCAGTTATAGTACTAATACACTGTAAAAATTATTTCTAGAAGTTGCAAATAAAGATTAGTGCAGTATGTTTACAAGAAAATACTCCTTTAGTCTTTCTTCTTCAAAATGTCACATTTAATTAAATGTATGATTTGCCGTGTCTTTGTAATGCATTTTCAAATTACAAGCAATTTCTAAGAAAAAAAAATATTTCTACATTTTTTTCCAGTGTACATAACAAGCCTGTGGATGCTCACCGCTCATGTTTCCCCAAACAGGTACACACAACAAAGATGACTAGAAGGGATAACCCAATGCATGCTGGGATAACAAAGAGCACCACGTCAAATCCATCTGAAAAACATTTTCAATAATCAAAACAACAAAATCTCAAATTTTTCTGCATCATGCTTAGATTTAAAATATGTTCAATATGATTTATAATAATATTAAAATATAAATAAAATATGCAGTAGAATAGTTGTAGAATGTTAAGGAGTGCATTCATATTACACTAATGCATGACTAAATGCACTTATAATTACCGTTTGTAAAAGTTATTATTGAAATCTTATACACATATTTTAATAGTATAGGTCTTACATAATATGTATTATTAATAACTGAACCGTGTGGTCATAAATAGTCACCGATATGTCCAGTTGTCAGGTTCTCAACTGATCCGTTTAAACTTCCACCCGTTGTAATAATCGACACTAATGCATGATATTTGGTGAGCGGTTGAAGATTTCCCACCACAACATTGGTCTTCTCCGTTTGTATAACTTGAAAAAGAATAGAAACATTATGGTTAATAAAATAGTCATGAAATCTGAAAATCTGTTATGAACTTCTTTGAATCCTTGAATACCTTGAGTATCATTACTATCATCCCAGAAGAAAACCAGTATATCCTTGAATGATCCCATTTCTCTGTTCGAGGGGAATTTCATCCCAGCGAAGTTTGACCTGTGAATGATGGATTTCCACAACTTCCAGGATTGGTGCCTCAGAGGGAGCTGTGGGAAGATATCAAACATGTGTCAGATGCAGGAGTTATGCATCGAGGGAAATGTGAGCCCACTAGATGGAGGTCTTGTATCATTCTCCGGCTTTACTCTAATGCACATCGCTGAAAGCCCTCAGATGGTCATGCACTACACACCTCTCTCACGGCTATATGCCATTACGGTAAGAGGACGTCCAACTCCGTCAGCATATTTGGGAAAAACGGAGATCTCATAGGGCTTGTAAGGCCTTAACCCTAAAATAAAAGAGACATGATTAGATTTGCATAGACTTTGTCTGCAACAAATAATAAAATAAAAGATTAAACACCAAATGACTTTAAGGTTATTTTATTGGCTTTTAATGTACATTTTTTAAAGAGACTTAGCACATTAAACCCTTTTTAACTCAAATTAATTTGACACTTTTTTCATTATTATTATTATTATTATTATATTACAGTACTGGTCAAATGTTTGGAATAATTAAGATTTCTGCTCACCAAGACTACATTTATTTGATCAAAAATATAGTAAAAACGGTAATATTGTGAAATAGTATTACAATTTAAAATAGAATAACAGAATTGTATTATATAATACAGTACAATTATAAAATTATTTTCTATTTTAAAACGCAATTTATTTATATGAAGGCAAAGCTGAATTTTCAGTCCTTCAGAAGATCATTCTAATGCGCTGATTTGCTGTGATAAAATACCATTCGAAAGTTTGGGGTAAGTAAGATAATAATCTTATTCAGCAAGGTGTCATTATGTGTTTTTTTTACAAGAACATGACTTATGGGTCTTGCACGACACCATTTTCAACTAAAAATGTAAACTTCTTATGTGTTTTGCCCTTCATTTACATGACAACAGGGTTTTAGGGGCATGAAAACACAAACTTAAAAAACACGTTTCAAGTTTAGTTTTTGAAAGCAATACTGTTACATATATACATGTAATCTACAAAAACGTGAATCTGGGAAAACGGTGACGTCATGCACATGCGTGTTACATGTTCAGTCTATAGACGTGTAGTGTTTCTTTACAAAGTGACATGGTCAACTACTGGCCCTGGCAGCAGAATACAGTGGCTTTAGACTTTTATACAGATCTGTGTGAATGGGGATCTTTTTGACAATGGTGTCATCTGTACATGAAAAACGTGAAGGAAAAATGTTTCCGTTTTTAGTACATCGTTATTATTTAAACGTACCCTAAGAGGCCACTCTAGAAGGAAACAACGTAATAGCTTCATTAATGTAAAGACAACACAAGACAAAGAGAAGAACGTCTCGGTTACGGATGTAACCCTCGTTCCCTGAGTAGGGAACGGAGACGTTCCGTCGGATGGCGACGAATGGGGTTTCGCTTAGAACACCTGTCGACTTCGAGTATTACAAAACGAGCCAATGGCAAAGAAATGCCATGGGTCTGCGAAATATACATGACGTAACTCCGCCTTACCTCGTGGGTATAAAGGAGGACGCCGGCAATATGCAGATATGTTTCTTTGCTGAGGACCCGAGACTGTTCTCAGGCGATTCCCGCGGTACAGCGGAAGTGGCAAGTAGACGGAACGTCTCCGTTCCCTACTCAGGGAACGAGGGTTACATCCGTAACAGAGACGTTCCCTTTCGTTGTCACTCCGAGTTCCGTCGGATGACGACGAATGGGGTTACCAGTCTAATCACGCCACCTTCACCGCTGTCTTCCAGTGCCCTGCGCAAATCTGAGATCCCTGTCGTGAGACTAGCAGGACTCATATTTAACACAGGAATACCAAGGTACACTGGGGAGCATGTCCCATAGTTTAGAGGAAATATGCAAAATAATGCCAGCCCAAACAGGGGAGACTTAGAGAATACACATATGACCCGAAGGATGCATATGGAGAACACTGGGTTTATCCAGCCGCAGGCGGAAAACCTTTCAACCCCAGGGGTGGCAAGGTGGCTTGCCAAGTGAAAGACACATGCTCAAAGAGGCTTACAGTGGAAATACACATGTGGGGGTTGTTCCGGAGAGGGACCATGCACCTAGCCAACGCTCAGGCAAGAGACACTGGCGCCGACGTCAGGAGTGCAGGAGGATCTGCAGCTCTGCAGATGTCTGTTACGAGGCGCCATGCGCAAGAGCCCAAGAGGATGCCACACTCCGGGTGGAGTGGGCCATCACACCAAGGGGGCACAGTCGACCTTGCTGCTATTATGCCAAAGCAATGGTGTCCACTATCCAGTGAGACAGCCTTTGCTTGGAGAGAGCCTTTCCCTTCAGCTTCCCACCATAACAGACAAAGAGCTGGTCTGAGGTCCTGAAACACTGCGTCCTGTCTACATAGGTGCGGAGAGCACGTACTGGACAGAGCAGTGCCAAGGCTGGGTATGCCTCCTCCGGGGGCAGCGCTTGCAGGTTCACCACCTGGTCCCGGAAGGGAGTGGTAGGAACCTTGGGCACATATCCAGGCCGGGGTCTCAGGATCACGTGAGAGTCAGCCGGCCCGAATTCCAGGCACGCTTCGTCAACGGAGAATGTGTGCAGGTTCCCTACCCTCTTGATAGAGGCCAATGCAACCAGGAGCACTGTCTTCATTGACAGGAGCTTAAAGGAGTAGTTCACTTTAAAAAAAAACTTTTGCTGATAATTTACTCACCCCCATGTCATCCAAGATGTCCACGTCTTTCTTTCTTCAGTCGAAAAGAAATTAAGGTTTTTGATGAAAACATTCCAGGATTTTCTCCATATAATGGACTTCATTGGGAGCCAAACGGTTCAACGGTCCAGCGAGCCGGGCCTGGCTCTTCCAAGCAGCCGGTGAACGGGCGGGGTTGGAACCGTGGGAGGGCGCCTTCGGCGGTGGGCAGACTTAGGGATCTGAGCGGACGGCAGGGCCGTCGGGCAGAATAACCTCAATCTGCTCACGGGCGGTTGAGAACTGTTGGGCAGAAGCACTCAACCGCACCGCCGAAGAGTGCTGGGATATGGCTGCTGACCTGGGATATGGGGGTGTCGAGCAGACGGGTCCGCCGCACATCCTGCACATCAGACCGGTCAGCCTCAGACTGGTGAACATCACCTGACTCCGAGAGCGTACGGCCACTTTCGTCGCTCGGAGAGCAAGGTCAGTGGCGGCGCGCAGCTCACTGAAGAGCCTCGGGTCAGTCCCGCCCTCGTGCACGTCCATGAGCATCTGGGTCAGGAGACCAGCAGAACGGTCATGGGAAGCAGTGAGGCGGCTGCCTGTCCTATTGCACTATAGGATTTCGCCACAGATTAGTGTAGACGAAAAGAACTACAGGCTTCGGACGGGTGCTTAGGATTGCGCCGGGAAGCACTCTGAGGACACAGTAGCATCGCAACAGAGCGTTCAACCGGGGGGACCCCAGAGTACCCATGGGCAGCGGCCCCTGAGGGGAGGAAAGGTGGATGAGACCAACGAGCGGTCCCGAGAAGACAAGGGGTCTTCTAGGACTTCGAGATCTCATCATGCAGAAAATATATTGGGGATTGCCGTGGACGCGGGTCGGCGGCCTCACCCAAAAATCAATCGTCCCAGGAAAGCATGGCCGTCATCTCCGGATCAGACTCAGGCACAGCCATATGCAGACCAGAAGGTAGCAGCTGTGACGAGTCGTCATTTCCAGAAGAATAAGCCCACCTAGTGATGCTGCTACAGACACAGCATCATCCTCTGTAGCTTCAAATGAACACACACGGGCCACCCATTTTTTTTTTTTTTTTGGGTAGACTCGTGGAATCATCAGTTCGCTAGCGGGCACCGTCATGCAGGGGGGTTTGGAGCGTGGACAGATAGTCGGCGCCTTGTTCCAAACCGTAACCCTCAGATCACCCTGGCCACCAGCCGAAGTAGCACCCCTCGAGGGGGCATTAGATCGGGGTGTGGCAGAGGGGACTCTCACTCTTGCGAGTTCACCGAGTCTCGACCTATATGACGCGATGATCACGTTCCCAGAGAGAACATGAGTCACCCACGAGCGCTGTTCAAGCATGATCAAAGCCCAAACACACTAGACAGCGCTCGTGCCCATCAGAGTCTGATACTAGTCCACTGCAACCAGAAATACACGGGCGAGCCGTCTTTAAAAAGACGTGCCGCGTGCGAGCTCTTTTACGAGAGGAGAGAAAAAACTCTTTTATGTTGAAGCGCGCGGGGAGACACACACACACACTGGCAGATCACTGCACAGATCGGCAGGCACTGTGAGCTCGCCGCAGATCGCCGTCACACCAACACCGGAGAGAAAGGCTCATCTCGTAGAGTAAAGTCAGAGATGACTGTGGAGTGAAGAAATACTCTTGGCTCCGAAGCGAAAACATATCTGCATATTGCCGGCGTCCTCCTTTATAGCCACGAGGTAAGGCGGAGTTACGTCATGCAAATTCCGCAGACCCATGGCATTTCTTTGCCATTGGCTCGTTTTGTAATACTCGAAGTCGACAGGTGTTCTAAGCGAAACCCCATTCGTCGTCATCCGACGGAACTCGGAGTGACAACGAAAGGGAACCGAACTGTGGGCTTAAATACAGAGCTAAACGAGAAACCAAACAAGACTCAGGTGAACATAATCAATCAATGAGTAACCATAGAAACCATTGAGAAAAGGAAAGCCACTAAAGGAAGCAGAACATAATCGTGACAAAAATATGCATTATTGGATCAGAAGTTACAGTAAAGATATTTATAATAATGTTACAAAATATTTCGGTTTCAAACAAATGCTGTTCTTTTAAACTTTCTATTCATCAAAGAAAAGAAAATAATTTCTTCCACAAAAAAAATATTAAGCGGCAAACACTGTTTTCAAAATATTAATAATTGAGCACCAATGATAATTGTTAATAATTGAACAGCAAATCATCATATTATAGTGATTTCTGAAGGATCATGTGACACTGAAAATTCAGCTTTAATCACAGGAATAAATTACACTTTACTATAGTTATATTGACATTTATAGTAATTTAACTTTTACTGCATTTTTGTTCAAATGAAAGAAAACTTGTGATTAATCCAAACTTCTGACCGGTTGTTCATATGGTTATTATTATTATTTGCAATAATATTAAATACCTGTTAATAATGTACTGGAGCTGTTTTTGTCCACCAGAATGAAGGACAGTTGATCTGCCGGTGTGTCGCTCAGAGATCTCCACTCGAGTGTGTATCCCGTGACTCCGGAGGACATCCGGGCTTTCCCACGCTACGAGCACAGACGTCTGCGACTGCGGACACACACTGACATTAGACACAGAGTCCAGCCCTGAAACCAGACAAGAACAACCATCAAACATCATCGAGAGAACATCTGTCACAAATATAGTCTACGGTGGGAAATAATACTTTTCTTGTGATACACTGGAACTTGTGTATGATTCGAGCTCCCCACTGCATTCGTGGCTCTCAGGTAGACCTTTTTAATCCACTTGTTGAGATTGAAAGAGCAGTGGCTTTCTTGAGTTACACACAGAGTTGTTTTAGACTCCTTTGATTCGACAGTGTATGACAAATCCCAGCCATTGGCACGGAAAAGTTTGGAGGGCTGAAATGAGACGAGACAGAATTAATGAGAAGATTCAGGTTCAATACATCTGCAACATGCCTTCAGTTATCACAAAAAAAAAGAGTTTGCATTAGTAAAAAACACACTAAAGTTATGCTTTAGTTGAAAAACTGGACGTAACTTACAGTTTTTTACAGTCGCTAGGACCCATTTTTCAATACTTAAGTCACTTTTTCAAAACTCTTCACACAGTTCTCCTAACCAACTTTCAGCTCAGCATAGCAGTTCATTTCACATTCAAAATGCACTAAAACTACCAAATCACTTTATACATATCTCAAATCAACACATTCTTCCAGAACACTAGCAAAGGTTGACAGCCAACAAACACACTTTATCACCCACAAAACAATAACATAAAAAACACTAACAACAGCTAACTTTGTTTTCCTATGTAAATGCTTTCTTTCTTCTACCTCTCTACTGTTTAGAATTCACTGCAATATATGTTACTAGAATGAATCAGACATCATGCAGTTATTATATTTTATGTTTTTGGAGTAATTCCAAAGTATAACAATTTGTATACACACCATCCACCGATGCAGATACAATAGGAATCAGCTGTGGTTGGTCCAATTGTTTTTATACCATTTAGTAATTTTTAGATTCTAAATATATTTCATTACAATACTGTAGAAATGTGGCAAAATGCTGTCTTATAATTATTCAGTTTTGTATTATGTTATTGTTTTGAACATAAGTTTAACAGTTTTGAAAACAGTATGTAAGCATGTGCAAATTGGCCTGTAGGTACACAGAGTTTTGGCGGTTGTTGTGTCGAAGTGAGAAAAGAATTAATGTAATTTGAAAGATGTAGTCATTGAATGCATTTTGTGCCAAAGCAATGATAAATGATCCACAGTTTAGCCCACATATACTTCTGTTGTGCTCACTGTGTGAAGAGTTTTGAAAAAGTGACTTAAGTATTGAAAAATGGGTCCTAGCGACTGTAAAAAACTGTAATATTTCTAACTGAATATGTATCCTGTGGCAGGGCCTTGTCACATAAACTTTCATTGCTAGTGTATGATGTATGTTTTTACAAAAATGTTCACAGGATGTTGAAGATTCTGTCAATAGAGTTTAACTTTGAACAATCAATAGAATGATCTTCACAAATGTTAATGAACATCAGAGATCTTTCAATCACTAATTGACTTATAATGTGTGTGTGTGTGTGTGTGTGTGTGTGTGTGTGTGTGTGTGTGTGTGTGTGTGTGTGTGTGTGTGTGTGTACATGTGTGTGTGTGCATGTGTGTGTGTACATGTGTGTGTGTGTGAGTGTCTCTGTCTGTCTGTCTGTCCGTCTGTGTGTGTGTGTGTGTGTGTGTGTGTCTCTGTCTGTCTTTGTTTCTGTCTGTCTGTCTGTCTGTCTGTCTGTCTGTCTGTCTGTGTGTGTGTGTGTGTGTGTGTGTGTGTGTTGTGTGTGTGTGTGTGTTGTGTGTGTGTGTGTGTGTGTGTGTACTGTGTGTGTGTGTGAGTGCTTGCTGTTTTGTCGTCTGTGTGTGTGTGTGTGTGTGTGGTTGTGTGTCTGTGTTGTTGTTGTCTGTCTGTCTGTCTGTCCCGTCTGTGTGTGTGTGTGTGTGTGTATGTGTGTGTGTGTGTGTGTGTGTGTGTGTGTGTTGTTGTGTGTCTGTCTGTCTGGGTTTTGTGTGTGGTGTGTGTGTGTGGTGTGGTGTGTGTGTGTTGTGTGTGTGTGTTGTGTTTGTGTGTGTGTGTGTGTGTGTTGTGTGTGTTGTTGGTGTGTGTGTGTTGTTGTGTGTGTGTGTGTGTGTGTGTGTGTGTGTGTGTGTGTGTGTGTGTGTGTGTCTGTGTGTTGTGTTGTTGTTGTGTGTGTGTGTGTTGTCTGTTCTGTGTGTGTGTGTGTGTGTGTGTGTGTGTGTTGTCTGTTGTGTGTGTGTGTTGTGTGTCTGTGTTGTCTGTCTGTCTGTTGTGTGTGTGTGTGTGTGTGTGTGTGTGTTGTTGTGTGTGTGTGTGTGTCTGTCTGTCGTGTGTGTGTGTGTGTGTGTGTGTGTGTGTGTGTGTGTGTGTGTGTGTGGTGTCTGTCTCTTGTGGTGTGTGTTGTGTGTTGTGTGTGTGTGTTGTGTTTTGTGTGTGTGATATAATATTACACACACACTATATGCCCTATATAATATAGAATTAGAGAGATAGATGATTTCCTAAACTGTGTCAGGACTGTCCAAAAGGATGATCCTGATTTCATCAAGTCCAACGTGTTTAGGCTTTCACCCAGGGTTATGTGCTTCTACATCAGTGTTATTCACTATCATTCCCTCTGAATTCAGGGTAAGGTTATGGGTAGGGTTAGGGGTAGGGGTAGGGATAGGGTTAGGACATTTCCAGACATGAATGTTGTTGGTTTTGTCTTGGCCACATCCCGGGGATCATCAGAAAGACTCTCACCTTCCAGTAGAGCTGTGCGACCTGATCCTTCACTTTAAGCCATGTGTCCAGACTTCCAGCCGGAGCTGAAAATACAACAACTAGTTCTGAGTCTCGACAAGTCAAACAACAGAGAGGTAAATATACAATAGTGGCCAAACGTAATGTCCGGCCAAAGGAAATTGACATCTTCACCTATTATTCAAATATTATTAAAAATTTGTTAGCATATTGCATGGTTGTGCTTGGAGTCCATTGATTTATTTTGACTGCGTGAAACATTGTCTGGACAGATTTTGGCCAGGCTGTCATAGAAAAAATGATGAATGAACACATGCAAACAAACAAGAGAGAACCAGCAATATATTTATAACTGATTATGTTGTAGTCAGTAAAGACCTGAGGACTGGTGTGATATGTTCATATTTTCTGGTTCTGCTCAGAATCCTGGCAGCAGCGTTGTGTGAGCTGCAACTGTCTTATGGTCTTTTTAGGAAGGCCAGTGAGGATCCATTACAATAATCCACCCTGCTGGTGATGAAAGCATGCACAAGTTTCTCTAAGTCTTGACTGGAAACAAAGCATCTTATTCTTGCAATATTTTTCAGATGATAGTATGCTGATTTAGTAATTGCTTTGACATGACTACTGAAACTAAGGTCTGACTCTAGAGACACACCGAGATTCCTGACTTGATTTTTAGTTGTTAGACCCCTAGAGTGAAGGTATGCATTCACCTTGAGAACTTCATCTTTGTTTCCAAACGCAATGACTTCAGTTTTGTCTTTGTTTAACTGAAGAAAGATTTGGCACATCCAGTTGTTTACTTCATCAATGCATTGGCACAGGGAGTCAATGGGGCTGTAATCGTTAGGCGATAGGGTTAAGTAGAGCTGTGTGTCGTCTGCATAGCTGTGGTAAGAGATTCGGTTCTTTCTCATTATTTGGCTTATTGGGAGCATATACAGGTTGAATAGGAGTGGCGCAAGAATTGAGCCCTGGGGGACTCATGGATGTCCACTCAGACTTATGGTCTCCTATACTCACATAATAACCTCTCCCTTCTAAGTATGACCTGAACCATTTTAGGACTATCCCAGAAAGCCCCACCCAGCTTTCCAGCCTGTCAATAAGTATGTTGTGATCGACAGTGTCGAATGCAGCACTGAGGTCGAGTAGTACCAGCACTGATAATTTGGCTGTATCAGTATTTAAGCGAATATCGTTTATTATCTTTATGAGCACTGTCTCTGTGCTGTGATGCGATTGAAAACCAGATTGAAAATTGTCAAAGTATCCATTCAAGCTTAAGAATTTGTTCAGCTGATTGAAGACAACTTTTTCAATGATCTTGCCTATGAAAGGAAGATTTGAGATCGGTCTATAATTGCTTAATATGGTCTTATCTAGATTGCTCTTTTTCAGGAGGGGCTTGACAACTGCAGTTTTCAGGGAGTTTGGAAAACTCCCAGAGAAAAGTGAGGCATTTACCACTTATAGAAGATCTGCTTCTAAACAGTTTAACACACTTTTGAAAAAAGATGTGGGAAGTGCGTCAAGGGCGCAGGTTGATGTTTTAAGGTTCTGTACGGTTTCTTCCAAAAATTTGCCATCAATTTCTTCGAAAACAGACATAGTAACTACTTTCTCAGGTAGTGGTCTGATCTGTTTGACCCCAGCACAACTCAAGGATGAGCTGATCACCTCTCTGATATTATTGATTTTCTCAGAGAAGAAAGAAGCAAGCTCACTGCACTTGCTGTCTGAGAGCATTTCACTGGGAATCTGGCTTGAGGGGTTTGTCAGTCTCTCTACAGTAGCAAAAAGAGTGCGTGTGTTGTTTAAGTTGCTGTTTATAATATTCGAGAAGAAAGTCTGTCTAGCTTTGCCTAGTTCCATATTAAAAGCATGGATGCTGTCTTTGTAGATGTTATAATGGACTACAAGTTTTGTCTTCCGCCACATGCGCTCTGCTCTTCTGCATTGTCTTTTCATGTTTTGCACTGCTGTTGAGTTTCTCCAAGGTGCTTTTTGTCTACCACTATTCTTCCTGACTTTCACAGGAGCAATTTGATCAATTACACTTTTAATTTTTGAGTTAAAAGATTCAATGATAAAATCAACAGAGTCAGCAGATATGCTTGGTTTTAAAGATATAGCCTTCATAAATAGCACACTAGTGTTCTCATTTAAGCATATCTGCTTGACAGACACAGATCTAGCTTCAATGGCAGGAGAGATCAAAATATCAAAGAAAATACAGAAATGATCAGACAGTGCTACATCCTTGATAACAATCGATGAGATGTTTAGACCCTTACTGATAAGTAGATCTAGAGTGTGTCCACGATTATGTGTGGGTCCATGTACATGCTGAGTCAGATCAAAAGTTTTGAAAACAGTTTTGATTTCTTTTGCCATATTGTTTTTTTGCATTATCTATGTGAATGTTAAAATCTCCAGCAATGGCAAAACAGTCAAACTCTGAGGAAATTGTTGATAACAGTTCTGTAAAGTCCTCAGCAAAGGCTGGAGAGTATTTTGGAGGCCTGTAAACAATGATAAGTAAAATACGTGGAGCACCTTTTAACACAATACCCAGATATTCAAAAGATGGGTAATTCCCAAGTGATTTTTGCTTACATTGATAGACATCTTTAAAAAGAGCAGCTAAGCCCCCGCCTCTCTTACCCGCTCTGCAAGCACTCATAAAAGTAAAATTAGGAGGGGATGTTTCATTGAGGACTGTTGCACTGCAGCTGTCTTCTAGCCAAGTTTCATTTAGAAACATAAAATCCAGGTTGTATGTGGTTATTAAGTCGTTGACTAGAAGTGATTTATTTTTAAGTGAGCGAATGTTTAAAAGTGCTAACTTAACAGTCTTACTTTTTGTCCCCACAGCGATCTTAGTTTGGCGTGTAATAGGCACCAGATTAGATGGGTTTGCTGTACGGCTTTTGAAGGCCTTAGATTTTCTATCATATAATTGAACAGCAATAGAGAAAGATACAGATACAGGCACACTGGGTTCCCGCTTGTTTTGTAAACATTTAAGAAAGTTACTGTTATCATAGCGGGGACCCGACACATATCACTGAGAGTTGGTATCAGTTGTTTTTGGTTCACCGCGAGCCACTGTAGGAGGGTGTGGGCCCTGGCGCTGTGGCAGAGGCCGAAGAGCTCTCACAGGAGGAGGAGGAGGGGGAGCGCGAGCTGGCCCCATAGGCTTTGGTGGTTGTGGGGCCTGCCGTTTTTTGGTTGACATCTGGGGGCTTGCAGCAAAAGAGTGGGATAGTTTGGTTCCAGCATAAACCAGTTGTTCCATTTTCTCTGAGAAGCACAGAAGTGGAGATACTGGAGAGAGGGATAACGTGTCTGGTGAAGGGGGGCTGTTGCTCTGGTGTTATCGGAGGCTGTAATATGCTGTCCTGGATTTCCTGGCTGTTTTCCAGAAAGTCGTCCTTGGGTGCTGAATCTTCTAGAAGTTCTAGTATGTCACAGTCTGTCTGTGGTGAGCTCTGTGGGCAGGACTCAGCTGAGATTGTGTCCGTGAGCAGAGGTTGTTGTGGCTGAGTGGTGTTATCATTGTCCTTGTGTGATGTGTCAGCCGCATGTCCATTCAGGTGCAGAAGTGAATTCCAGTGGTCATTCATACTGTGTCCAGGTGTGTGTGTGTGCCATTCAGGTTGAGTGGATTGGCACACACTGCAGAAGGATGATGGATTGAGAAGAAGATATTGTCCTTTAGCGCTCTTGAACCAAGTTTGTTTGGGTGGAGCCCATCCTGTTGAAACAGTTGCCTCTGACTCCAGAAAAGATTGAAGTTGTCAATGAAGTTCACTCCTTTTATATTGCAGGTTTTTTGCAGCCATGTGTTAAGCCCAAGCGTGAAAACCTGTTTGTTCCTCTTGCTGGGAGTGGTCCACTGATGAATGTCTGAACTTTCAGTCTTTTAAGTGTTTCAAAAAGTTCATTGAAATCCTTCTTAAGGAGTTCTGACTGCTCTTTATGAATATCATTCTTCCCCACATGAATGATGAGTCGATTTGCAGTCTTATGTTTCATCAGAATGTTCTGAAGTTCCCTATTTACATCAGAAGTCATTGCTTGTGGAAGGCAGCATGTTGTTGTGTCCCTGCTACTAATGTTTCTGATTATAGAGTCACCCACTATCAGAGTCCTGGGCTCGGCTGCGCTCTGAGCTGAGTGCCGCTGTCTGCTCGACCTTGAGCGCCAGTTAGCAGTGTTGATTGCCACTGGCCAGTTAGCTACTGGCTGATTCAGTCTGTGTTCGATCACATTCATCACATTCAGGGATTCCTCATTCATTAATACTTCAAATCTGTTCTCAAGATGTATAGGCGGTGGTAGGAGACCAGTGTTTGCAATCCTTGTCAGAGCCGTATCTGGGGTAGAGGATGCTACTGCGGCAATGTGTGATGCTCGTGACAATCTGATGTCTCGAGTGCCTTTGGGTCTCGCTCCCTGTTTGTGCCATCGATTTGTAAGTCGATCGGCTTGTTTCTCTACACTCAGTATGGCCTGTATTGGAGCACTAGATTCATGGGACTCACCGGCTGTATGCTGAGGGCGTCCATGATGAAGCTCTGTTGTGTGTTCCGTCTGGTTTGGTGGTCCCATAAGTAACTTTGTTTCAAGAACTGCAATCCTTTGTAAAAGTCTCTGGCAGTTAGTGCAGCAAGTAGATTCCAGAAGAGGCATTTTCTCTTATCCTTATGAATGTAGGCAGTTATGTTTTCTCTTCCCCGGAATGTAAGCTTTCTTACATGAAAATAACCTAGCAAATTACAGACCCATCTCAAATCTTCCATTTATGTCTAAAATACTAGAAAAAATTGTGTCCGCTCAATTATACTCTTTCTTGCAAGAAAATGATATCTACGAAAAATTTCAGTCGGGATTCAGACCGCATCATAGCACAGAAACTGCGCTAGTTAAAATTACAAATGATTTACTCTTAGCCTCTGACCAAGGCTGTATCTCAATACTAGTTCTACTTGATCTTAGTGCTGCGTTCGACACTATAGATCATAAAATACTCTTAGATCGACTACAAAACTACACTGGTGTTCAGGGACAGGCATTAAGCTGGTTTAGATCGTACTTATCAGACGTTACCATTTCGTCTGTTTAAATGGGGAAAAATCAAAGATAACATCAGTAGACTATGGAGTGCCGCAAGGATCTGTCCTAGGCCCTCTGCTATTCTCAATATATATGCTGCCACTTGGTAATATTATAAGAAAACATGGAATTAATTTTCACTGTTATGCTGATGACACTCAATTATATATCTCATCACGACCAGATGAAAACACTAACTTATCTAACTTGACAGAGTGTCTAAAAGATATAAAATGCTGGATGACGTGTAATTTCCTGCTATTAAATTCAGATAAAACGGAGGTATTACTTATTGGTCCAAAAAACTACCCACAAAATCCCTTACAATACAACTTTAATTTAGAAGGATGTCCTGTTACTTTATCCACTACAGTAAAAGACCTGGGTGTTATACTAGACCGCAACTTGACTATCGAAAATCATATATCATATGTTACAAGAACAGCCTTTTTCCACCTTAGAAACATTGCTAAGCTACGTAACATGCTATCTGTTTCAGATGCAGAAAAGTTAGTTCATGCATTCATGACCTCGAGACTAGATTACTGTAATGCTTTATTAGCTGGTTGTCCTGCATCCTCAATAAACAAGCTACAGTTAGTGCAAAATGCAGCCGCTAGAGTTCTTACTAGATCAAGAAAATATGATCATATAACACCAATTTTATCATCTCTACACTGGTTACCTATTAAGTTCCGTATCAATTACAAAGTATTACTATTGACTTATAAAGCTCTAAATGGTTTAGCTCCTGTGTATTTAACAGACCTTCTATCGCCCTACAATCCATCGCGCTCTTTAAGATCACAAAATTCGAGGCTTCTGGTCGTTCCTAGGATATCTAAGTCTACTAAAGGAGGGAGGGCGTTCTCACATTTATCTCCTAAACTCTGGAATAGCCTTCCTGATATTGTTCGAGACTCAGACTCGCTGTCCCAGTTTAAAACTAGATTAAAGACGCATCTCTTTAACCAAGCATTCACTTAATGCTTACCTTTTATACTACTTCTGAATCAGTTCGAATGCATTAATATTATGAACATCAGCTATGCTAATTATTTCCCATCTGTCTTTCTGCTGTTATCTCGGGACGCCAGTCCCGAGGTAAATAGCGTTCGTCAGCTCCAGTTTGTATCCAGCCTCTCACGAAGACTTCAGATGCCCCAACACCTGTGGAGAGACGACTAAACGCCGGTGGAGAGACGACTAAACGCCTGTGGAGAGACGACTCGACGCCTGTGAAGAGACGACTAAACACCGGCGATATGTTATGCCTAAATTTATACATGATTAACTAACTGTATTTTTCTTTGTACATTTCTGAAATGCACTTTCTGTAAAGCTGCTTTGAGACAATGTGTATTGTGAAAAGCGCTATACAAATAAACTTGAATTGAATTGAATTGAATTAAGCTTTCAGTGGGAGGCTGGTCGGAGAAAAGAATTCTGCTTTTTTTCTAGTAATCAAGCGTTTGAGCACTGTGCTGATTTGCTGAAGTTAAAATTAGGTGATAAAATAAAATAAAATATGAAAATATAAACACCATAGAGCAATAAAAAAATAAAAGCGATAGAGCAAAGCGCGGAGCAGTAAGCAAGAGCGTCCGAACAGTAGCTGAGCAGGAAGTGAAAAAAAATGTAGTGTAGGTAGTGAAAAATGTAGGTAGTGAAGACATATAACTTGTTACCCGTCATGAGGGTGTTGGTTGTTTTCGGATCACTCCATTCACTCCATTCACTCCGGTACTTCACTCGCATTGAGCTGCTGTAGTTTGTCCCATGAAGGAGGCCACATTGTTTTATTTTCTTTCCTTGTCGTTCTCTGAAGGTGGAAAACTATAATAGAAGGATTATGTTTGGATAACTTGAAAACTGTTTCACCTTTCAGCTTATCGAGCAATATTATCATAAAATGCAATCACTTACCAACTCTTTGTGAAGCTGGTTGTTGAATGTTGTCAGTCTCAGCTGGACACTGAGAGTAAAGTGCACCCATGTCTGAGACGGGGAAAGACTCCAGCTGTACTGTAAACATCCAGGCTCATCTGCGTCAACCAGCTTAATCTCTGGAGCGCTGAACTTTGCTGTAATACAATACATGACATATGACATATATATATATATATATATATATATATATATATATATATATAAGACAGGCCCAATAATCTTCAAAACACAACCACTTATGCCATGGCCTTCATAATTATAAAAGGTCTACTTCAAAGGTAAAGTTTGACCGATACAGCCAGAAGCAGAATTGTGCAAAGAAATTACAGAATTTAAAGGCACACTATGAAGGAATTCTGTTTTTGTCAAACAGCGACCACTAGAGTCGCTATGGAGTACTTGTATTTAACATTACTGTTGTAAATACCACTCACGCAGAACGTCTCTGCACTCATGGCCTGATACCCCATTTGAAGCTGGTATTAAGGTACAAATCTTGCATAGTGTGCCTTTAAATAGGAGATCTAGCACTAAAATGTGTTTTTGAACTCAATCTGAGCGCTCATGTCTGCTGGTGTCAGTGTCATGGACACATAGTGTCTCATGTGGTAGCGCACGCAGTCTTCACTCGGACGCGCTCTTCAATCTATCGCTGTTGCGGAGACTTTCTATTAATTCCGGTGAAATCACAAAATAAATTGCTCACAAACCTGTCCCTGCTTGTTTTAGCAGTTTTAAACTTTTTCCTTGCCTCAGCCATGGCCAGGAGTCAGGCAGGGGGAAAAATAGTAGCAAAAGCCTTAGCTCCATGAGTATATGAGTATATCAGAGTATATCCATGAGTATATTAGAGTCTGTGGTCACATGATGGTCGTAAAGCGATACGTTCTCCAGGCATTCTCCAGGTCACATGACCTGGCCAAAGACGGTGCGCCTTCTCCAAAACTTATATAGGCGGTATTTTAAGAGGGCAGCCCCGCTCGAGCATTGATTGATAGTTAGGGTTGCCAACTTTCTGAATTGGACATAAGGAAGGGGGGGGGGGGGGGGGGGGGGGGGGGGCATAAATACAACAGTTTTCTGTAGCCTTGTGTTAACCTATTCAATAGAATTAACTTCTAGAATGTTCTTTCCAGTGCAAAAAAATATATTTTTAAATAATTTAGTAGTTTTTCTTATCATAGCCTACAAATGTCTTCGGAAACTCTCTGTCGCTTTTCCTCGATTTACTGAAGCATATATGTAAAACGCATTTGCAGCTGCGGCAACTGCACATCCAATGGCGCGGGCGCCTCTGACGTCAGAGCCCACCAAGGGGGCGCCAAGTACCCGAATTTGCCATTATAGCAGGTCTTCGTTCATTCATAGTCTGTCTGACATATATATATATTAGAAGCTATGCGTCTGTCATAGATTTGATACCACGAGACAGCCTGTTCATGAGAAAGGCATATAAAATAATACAATTGCATAAAATTATAAAAAAACAGTTTTTTCATTCTATTTTAATTTGTTATATTTAAATTAGTTATGCTTTGTATTCAAAATTACTATCCAACATCATATATTTCATATTTATATGTTCAGCAATAAAATAAATTGAGTACAAATATTCTACATTAAATTCTGCATAGAGTCAAGTCAAGTCAAGTATATTTATATAGCGCTTTTCACAATATAGATTGTATCAAAGCAGCTTCACAGTATCAATCATAGAGTACAATCCTGGTATGAAGTCATTAATTCCACATTTATTCTTAATTGTTGACAGAGGAATAAAGCTGATTGCTCTTTTACCTGTTTCCATAGGTATCAGTTCCAGAAGAGCAGAAGTGGCATTTCCGAAGACATTCACTGCTGTCACATAAACCTCCAACTCAGAATATTCACTGTAAGAATCCCGCGGAATCAAGAAGAAATGCTGTCCAGGTGGGATCTCATATTGAGCCTTTTCTGATTTGGCCCTGGAGAAATGAACAATTTATAAAACCTGTCACCACAACTATAAATTAAATTGAATTTACTCTAAACCAGAAGAGTGAATCTCACCAAGTCACAATATCCAAGTCATATTTAACCACAAAATGTCATTGGAAATAGTAAATTTATACTTTGCTGGCTCACTGTTACATTATTTTCAACACAATGAAACACATTTACCCCCATTCCTGTTACTGTAACGCAAAACATCACATTATTGTACATTCTTGGCACTCTTAAATAGGTTCAATTGGGTTATATGTAGAACTCTAGGGTTCTTAACTTAATTTTAAAGAACGCTTTATGCTAAAGAGGTTTTATATAAGGAGAAATAATACTTTCATGTTTAACGGGTTATTTAAAGTTTTCTAGCGATAAGTTATGTTTACAAGCTCTTTATGTCACAGTTTAAAAGTCAAATTAAAGATGAAAAGAGTCTAAAATGGTTCTAATAACAAAAAGTATTTATGTTAAACAAACCGTAATCAGTAGAAGATATAGGCAACGTGTAGCACACACACAACATGACAATACCAGAGAAACTGAACTGAAAACAAAGAGGAACATAAATATACTATTATACCAAACACAAGTGTAAACAGTTGTGCTGATTGAATGAGTAACTATAGTAACTAAAGACTGGCGGGAGAAAATGGAATATCATTTGTGAAAATGAGAAAATCAGGAAATACAAAATGTCCATGAAAATGTAACTAAAACTGAATGTGATTGTGACAGAACCCCCTGTATGTGTGACTGAAGACCGAAGTGGAGCCGGAGAGATACGGGAGCCTCGTGTCTAATGAAGTCCCGCCTAATAAAAAGAATTGTACACTCAGCGTACACTACAGACATTTTCTTAATTTCGTAATATCCTTAAATATAACAATATTGTTGACCACAAACTGACAATAGAATTTGCGTGTCTGGTGTGCGATACCTGTGCGTTGCCCTAGACGCCATACGTGGAAGACTGTCCATGATTTTTCTTAGCAGTGTTATTTCCAGGGTAGGTTGCCAGGTCTTTCCCTAACTCTCCCCATTACATGGCTTGGGACACACATACACACATTCACACCTTGATGTACCCTATGAATACCCTAGGCATGTCCAATCCACCTAACCTAGTCTCCTGATCTCTAGATGCACTACAGTAAAGCAAATTTGTCAGGGGAAATGTACTTGATTGTCATGAAACTGTCATGCTAAAAAAATCCCAATGATCCTAAAAGTCAGCTTTGTTCGTTTTTAATTTCCTTTATCCCCCTTATTTTGATTTTTAGAGTGAATTGTGACCTTTGTGAAATTGATCCATAAACAAGCTACAGTTTTAAAAATTAGTACCTCAGTGCGTGAAGAGTGTATTTTGAAGTATATCTGTCTGCTTCCTCACCAGGATCCCATCGGCACAGGAGTCGGGAGGACTGCGTTACATTCAACACACAGCTCAGGTTTCGAGGAACGGGTGGAAGATCTTTAAAGATATAAGGAAGATTATAAGTCTGGTGAACTTTGGCCTGGAATGACAATAATGAATGTCTTGATGATTAAATTTATGAAAATATTATATTTTTCTTGATGTGAATGTAAAAACTGACACCATATGTAATTTGGTTTGAATGGAAACAAGGCTGTGAAGGATGGAAAAACAGTGTGTGTAAGAGAAGCTTTGCTGGTTGAACGATCAGTACCAACATCAAAGCCTCGTTTTCATTCATGCCAGATTAGATATGGAATGGACCCTGATTAAGATCTATAACTGAAGTTAGTAATTAACAACATGGTACTTAATCATAGACCCTTTTCACAGACTTTGATGATGCGTGTTCACAGTTATCAACATTGCAAATCCAGTAAAGGTTTCCATGTATTATAAATATTACTTTTGACAAGACTTTCAATCATTTATGGCACAACGCTAACCCCACCATTGCAGAGTTTGTAGTACCTACACTCTAAAAACTGCTGGGTTGTTTCAACCAAACTTTAGGTCAAATATGGACAAGCCGTTGGGTTAGATTTTCACATTACATTTTTAACCCAATGTTTAGGTTTGCCCATATTTGATACAAAGTTGGGTTTAACCCAGCATTATTTAGAGTGTACTCCGTATTTCTCTATATTTTGTCCCTTTTTCTCTTTTGGAAAGCCGTGAAAATGCTATTATGTATTTTTGCTTTGCTATCGGAGCAAATGGGAATCCAATTTTAGTTTTTTTGCTGTCCCGTTCACCACTACATAAGTTTAACCAACTATGACTAATTCAGCTTCTGAGAAACCCTGGAAATGTAAAAAGGGGCCATTATCATAAAAAAAGAAAGAAAAGATCCTCACATCCAACTTTTACTGTCACTCCATCGACTATTTGGCAGTTTTCTTCCGCTACACACAGGAAACACACGATGTCTGCCCTGTGTGTTAGGCTGGGGACGCGTAGGCCATATGTCCTGTTATTCTCCTGGTAAGAGAGATTGCTGGGGGCAAAATGGTTGTTAATCTTCCACGCCACACGGAAGTCTTTGCCCTGGGTCAGCAAGCAGTCGTCCTCGATGGAGCAGGACACTGACACGGGTGAGCCAGCAAGCACCACTAGCGCTGGAGTGTGTATCTTAGCACACAATGCCTGAATCACTGCGGATAATACATATCAGTCTTTTAAATCATACTCATACAGTAGTGGCCACACGTGATGTCAAGGCTAGGAAAATTGACATCTTCATCTTTTATTCAAATATTATTAAAAATGTGTTTCTGGTATTTAGCACTTTGAGTCTATTTTCTAGTGTGTTCTGGATGAACTAGAGCGGTGGACACAGAAATGTTGACGATGGGTCCTGTCTCAACTTTTTGACTCTTTTAGAATCGCCTCTGAGCGCTTCAGAGTGGCTGTCTATGGGCATGCACAAACATGTGCTTAAAACAACCCTTAACGTTCGTTTTCAAAACTGTGACACTCACTGAGTGGTTAGTGGTGACCCATCGTCAAACATTTCTGTGTCCACCACTCTAGTTCATTCCATAACACACTAGAAAATAGACTCAAAGTGCTAATACTGGGAATTATCCTTTAATGATTTCGTAGCTATTGCACATTTGTGGTTTTGAGAGAACCAACAAACTTGTAATGTGAAAAGGTTATCTTATATTATCTTATCATCTTATTATAACATCTATGTATTTTATACGGCATTGACAATGCAATTGTTACATAGGAGACAGGATGGAAATAAAAATCGACCAACACAATATTGGCAATATGGTGGTAGTGGGGAGTGGGTGGTGATTGTAATGACAATGGTAATAAATAATAAATGTTACTTGTTTACGCATACACACACACACACATCAAAACCAACACCACACCGCTCAAATACACACTTAGTTTCAAAACAATTATATCACTTTTAATGTCACTTCTGGAATTATGGATTTCAAGATTACTCACATACGTGTATATGTTGTTTTGTAATGTATGTCTGACTGTTAAAAAAAGAAAAAAAAAAAAAAAATTGTAATGTGATTTTCTAGTCAATGCTTTTTTCCCGTCAGCTTTTGGTTCTTCTATACATTATTTTTCTATAGTAAAATAAAACCTGTAGCTGTAGTTTAGCCTTTTTTGCCAAATAATTTTGCAAGATAAACACCTTAACTAAAATTAGTGACTGATTCTTCCCTGGATCTAAAATATTTTTGGTTTAATCAAACTTGTAGAGTCAATAAAAACAAAAATCGCTTTTGGACTTCAGGAACAATCAGAAGTTCTAATAATGAATGAACTAGTAACACACAGATCCACTTCGCTAGTCTTGTGACTTTGCATTGCGTGACACATTCCCGACAACAAACCTATTTCAAAATGTGTGGGTTGTTGCACGATATCAGAGAAACTTTACCTTGGTGTGTCTAAACATACAAATGGCAAATGATTGCATTATGCATTTGATGCATATTTGAGAAAGTAATAAAATAATTTACTGTATATACCCAATCTTCTTGCTATGAGCAATACATTTTTACAGACTTTATTAACCTTTGTTAAGGTTAGTTAATACAAATACAGCTGTTTATTGTTTGTTTATGTTAGTTCACAATTTATTAACTAATGTTAACAAATACAAATTTTGATTTGAATGTATTAGGAAATGTTGAAATGAACATTAACTAATACATGCAGTAGAAGTATTGTTTATTGTTAGTTCATGTTAACTAATGTTCTTAACTAATGTTAACCAATGAAACCTAATTCTAATGTGTTGCCCAATTTTCTAAGGAAATTATGATTTTTTTTTCTGTTTAAACAACACATTTTAAATAATTTAAAAAGGTTTAAAGTGATAGAAAAAGAACATAAAGGGTCTCGTAATTAAAATGTAATGGGTAAAAAAAGTGTATCACCTTTTATCCTGGCATTAATATATATCCACAGCACAAGCACGAGCCAGACTGAGGCCATGGTTATGATGTCTGAAAGAAAAAGTGAAATATTGAAACTATTCCAGAGAAATCTTCAAATTACAAAACTTTCAGTTTCAAACAGCCAACACAGAAAACTTTAAAAAAGAAAAAAAAGGAAAAGGGGGAGAAGAATAAAAAAGATAAATGAAAGAAAATGATAAATACATAAAACCATTTGCTTTCAAATAAAAATAAATCTTATAATACCCCATAACAATAACATTATAATATAACATTATATACAATGCTTCACTAATATACAATTATAGATAAATAATAATATATTCATATTTGAATGTACTTGACCTGTTTAAAGCATTGTATAATGTTCATAAATGACTTATTAATAAAAACTAAAGAATTACCGGCTATTCTAATTAAGTAACAAACAGAAATGCAATACATACTTTAAATAGTTTAAAAGCATCTGTATGTGGTGAAGGTCACATTTAAACTCCGGTGAAGTTACTGCCCGATGTTCACTGTAAAAAATAATAATAAAATATAACAAAAGTTTTTTTAAATGAGGCTATCCAGCTTCTGAGAAAGATCCTGCGCTCTCAGTAAAGAGTCACTGCTATCATCTCGTTCTTTCCATCCTGAACCACAAGAGCAAAGCGGAGGAGGAAGAGGCTCTTGTGAAACACTGCACACGTGTCCTTTCTGCTCACACTATATACTCGTAATTATGAGAAACTTTAACCGTTAAAGTCAATTTACTACAATTAATTATGTAGTAAAATTGCATTAATCATGGACTCAGTCAAGAGCACAAGGTTGAACTCCTTTCAACTTCAAACAAAACCCTAAAATTATGGCACTCATGATATGGGACAACAAAAATTAGCATTAATCGTTATTGTGTTGTTGTGTGGACTGTGAAAACGGAGGTATATGAAAACGATGACGTAAGTTTAGTCATGTGACACATATTAAATCCATATATATTCATGTTTACACTGGTATTGACATGAAGGCTGATGTAGTAAAAGAGAATTAGAAGAATGGAGAGAACGTGGTGGAGTATAATGGCTAATGAGATCACAAAGGTACTCTGGTGCAGACGCATGTAATGCCTTGTATGTTAGTATAAGAATTTTGAAATCAATTCTCGCATTTATGGGAAGCCAGTGCAACTGTGAAAGCACCGATGTAATGTGTTCATGAGGATAAGTATGAGTGAGCACGCTGGCGGAAAACAATCGAATATACTGTAGTCTGCTCAGAGATTTAGCTGGAAAGCCAGAGAACAAGGCATTTCAATAATCTAACCTAGTTGTAATAAGCCTTTCTGTGTCTGCAAAAGAGAGAAAAGGTCTAAGTCGAACAACGTTTCTCAGATGGTAAAAAGCCGTTTTAGAGATGTTTTTTTATATGTGCTTCAAATGTTAGCTGTGGATCAAAAATGACAAGATTCTGCAACTGTGAATTTGGAATTACCATGAAATAGTCAACAATCAAACTAATCAGCTCGGCCTTACGAGAAAACATCAATTCAGTTTTGGAGCCGTTCAGTTTCAGGGAGTTAGTCTGCATCCATAAACTGATCTCTGCTAGACAACTACGCAAAGCTATTAATGAGCTATGAACATCAGGACTAGTGTTGATGTAAATATCCGCATAGCAGTGATACTCAAGAACATATTTGCTGATGATCTGCCCAAGTGGAAGCATGTAAATGTTTAAAAAAATTGGACCCAACACTGAACCCTGAGGAACTCCCTCTCAGGCACGGTGTCAGATTTGTAATTACCCAAGCTTACAAACTGGGCATGATTCGTTAAGTAAGACCAAAACCAACTGAATACTGCTCCAGAAACACCCAGCCAATTTTCCAGCCAATCTAGCAGAAGAGATTGACATATAGTGTCAAAAGCAGCACTGAGGTCTAATAAGACCAAGATACTGCATGCACCAGAATCTGCCGCAATAAGTGAATCATTTACAACCCTCGCTAGAGCTGTCTCAGTATATGGCTTTTTCTGAACCCAGATTGAAAAGGTTCAAAAAGGCATGCGCTGTGAGGTGAATTTAGTTTTTTTCCGACATTTCAGTGATGATGAGAAACGTTTGGAAAGCGTTTGAAAACGCTAGTGTGGACGGAAAGCGTTTTGAAACGAAAACTCAGCTTTCAAATCTGTCCGGATTAATGTAGACGTAGCCTAAGAGTGTGCGTGCAGCGAGGCTGGTGTGTGTATGAAATACACGCAATACACAAAATCACTTTTGGCCACTACTGTATATTGACTTAGAGTTTGTAATGTATGTTCAGTCTTCGTTTCTCAGGAAGTATTGATATATGTGATTATTTGGAATAACTAATAAGCGCATTGTGTAATTAAATTTTTAATTAAACACATTTTATTATTGTCTGACAGACTTAAAGGAATCTAATAATCATTTTGTGCAAATAAACTGTAATGTTACATAATATGTTCAATTTGATCATAGTGATATGGAAAGAGGCCTATATATGATTTCTACAGTGCTGGCAAGCTAATTCAGCGCTTTCCCAGTTAAAATATAATACTTATTACAACACACAATTGGGTCAAACCAATGCAATCGAGCTCAGAGGTGTATAACGCTGCCAATCTCAGAGCGCACAGCAAACACAAGAAAGCCGAAAGCATTAAAGTTCTGCTGCATTCTCTGCTTATCAGCGACTCACATAAAGCCTTCACTTCAGAGCGTATATTTCTGCTCTCGCTCAGGATAATTGCCTGTGGTTCTGTACAGAGAGCAGTTATCATATTTATACTGATTTCTTTTGTCACTGTCTGGCATGTTGCTTTAGCTGCATGATTTAATATGCCTGTGAACACAGCTTGCCAATTTCTCCTTTTTCATGTATGTACGTCTGTGTATTTTTCTTATTTTTACGTGTTTTTGCCCATCTCTCGAATGGCTTCCAGGGATTTGAATCAGTGGCTGATGTTTTTGTATAGACTTTATTTCGATAGTTCACTTTAGACACTCTACTAACTATAAGTCACGCTGCAAAGTTACTTATAGTTAGTAAAACGTCTAATGTTGTTATCTAATAATGTTATTTAGATTTAGATTATGTTGGACAATCAATCTATTTTCTTATCACACCTCAGTCGAAATAAAGTGTTACCATGTTTTTTTTTTTTTTTTACAGAATTGTTGGTGTCACTTCTATCTTGATTTGTGTCTACAAATGGATATAAAAATACCTTATGCATCTTTATAACTCGATGATGCCCAATAAAACAGTGAGGTTTTGTCCTCTCAGACGTGTCACGTATTGTCATTCATCCTTTCCTCAAACCATATATGCTGGTAATTCTTGTTATTTATCTTTAAATAACTTTCATGAGAGTATTTGTAGACTGTAGTAGTTAGGTTATGGTTAGGGTTTGGCTTAGTAGAATGAGTTGACTTGTTGTTGTAAAGTTACTTATATGCAGAAGGTCTGTTTTACAAAATAAAGTGATAGCAGATATTAAGCACCGTCTACTAATAGTCTAAGGACAGTTAGTTGACATGTAGCTGCAAAGTTACTTATAGTTAGTAAAATGTCTAAAGTGGACCTTTAAAGTAAAGTGTACCTATAGTTATTTAGATTATGTTGGACAATCAATCTATTTTCGTATTACACCTCTAGGGGGTTTTGGTTAGCACACTCTATAAACTGCTGGGTTGTTTCAACCCAAATTTAGGTCAAATATGGACAAAACCCAGCCGTTGGGTTAGATTTTTCCATTACATTTTTAACCCAACATTTGGGTTTGTCCATATTTGACCCAAAGTTGGGTTAAAACAACCCAGCATTTTATAGAGTGCATGTCTAAAGTGGACTATCGAAATAAAGTGTTACCATGTTTATTTCTTTTACAGAATTGTTGGTGTCACTTCTATCTTGATTTGTGTCTACAAATGGATATACAAATATCTTATGCATCTTTATAACTCGATGATGCCCAATAAAACAGTGAGGCTTTGTCCTCTCAGACGTGTCACGTATTGTCATTCATCCTTTCCTCAAACCATATATTCTGGTAATTCTTGTTATTTATCTTTATATGTGTTCTTTGAATATTTAATGCTTTCGTTCAACATTAGAAATGGTGAAAATTTTAAATAAACAGCTCCAAAATCATCTCTTGTTGTGAAATCGAGTAGTTGTTGCACAATGACAAAAGAGGAAGGGGCAGATTTCCCCAATCTTTCATGTCCTCTTTACAAGACAACATCATCTATCTAAGAAACAAACAAAACAAACAGAATAAACTGTCTTTTTCATTTTTAATTTCACAGTGACAGTGTACAGACACATAATGTTGTCCTGTTAGTAAAATAAAAATCAAATTTCTGTTTTATTTGACTGTGGATTTCTTTGGTAAATTTTGCAATAACTCGGCTAAAGAGATGTGTGACAATGATCACATTATTGTAAATCTTTTGTGGTAAACCATTGGTTGTACTAGTTACAGTAGATCACATCATAATTCTGAAAACAAACAAACAAACAAACACAATTGACCAAAACGATCATATGAGTGACGTGGCCTCACAACTATTGTAATAAACAACTATTGTGGAGAAACCCTTTCTGTAACTTTTTTTTTTTTACTATAAGGAGTGAAATGTGTTAAACTGGTCTAAATAATCACGCTGAATACACAGAATCTCTCAGATGGGTAAAGATAGCTTTCATTCCTTGAACAGTATTTTGTGTAGATTGTTGGGAAAGGAAGCTGGACACAGATGTGGGTTTGAAACAGGAAGTGTTGTAAGAGCAGGGGTCCCTGTGTGCTAAAACAGAGATGGGTGTGTGAGTGTGTGTGTGAGACTTACTATTGTCTTAAAGGTGAAGTGTGTCCTCTCTGTGAGACTATAGTGGCGGCGGAAAGAGCCCAGGTCACGTCACAAAAGCAAAGAAAACTATTTTTTATTTTACAAAAGACAAATGTTTAAGCAAAAAAAAAAAAAAAAAAAAAAGTGATTGGCAGAAATGTTTTTCCATATTTAATAAATCAAATATTAGGTTTCAAGCTAATTTCCAGTGATCTGATTAAAGAAGAATCTAAATTCAAACACATTCAAAGTAATTAAGTGATTTCTCACAATAGAAATGTAGGTCTTTTTGTTTTAATGAAAGAGCAGTTTCTGATCAATTTTGTCACTGATTTCCAATCCAGGATAAAACTGTTCACTTGAATGGTGTGTATGGATCCCCTAAAAAAATTAAAAACTATAAAAAATCTATATTTTATTATTAATTATATTTCAATGATTTTGCATTCCCTCGTAAAACTTGCATTCCCCTTATAGACACTTTGCATTTGCTTGCATAACTTTTGAGATATGAATAATATGAAGTAGGAGGAACAATTATTTTTCAGTGCTTTGCAAAGGAAGGCCAAAAAAACTGACTAAAGTTTGGTTTTTCAAGATCGAAAGCCCACGGAGAGTTGCTAGACTACACTGGCTGCAAAATACATTTTGCCTAGATTTCTAGGCTACAGGTCCATGACTCTGTAAGTGTCAAATAAATAAATAAATAAATAAATAAAAAAAAAATAAAAACTGCTACGCTCACCACTGAAATGTTAGAGTATATGTTGATTTTATATCAAAACACATCATTTCAAAGTCACTGACTTCATACATATGATATTTTTTCAACTGTAAATGTTAATGTTGGATCATCTTTAAACCATCTAATATCTGTGAGTGAACACTGAGACTGAGAAACTGTAAAGTGTGCGCTTGACGGCTGTCTTGATGAGAACAAAGCGAGACAGAGGAGGAGGAGGGTCAGATAAGCTCAGACTCACGCTCTTGCTACTTACAAGCATCCAATCCACTCCTATCTAATAGCTGTCAGAGCCAGGCCACCAAATGGAATTGACTATTGATCTCCTGCTTAGCACAGGTCAGTGGCGATGGCAGGGATGCATGCTGGGAAGGGGGACAGCCGGCGCAGAACACGGAGGAGTGAGAGTGAGGAAACAATAGAGTTTTATTAACCGTGGCAGATCTGAGAGAGAGAGAGAGAGAGAGAGAGAGAGAGAGAGAGAGAGAGAGAGAGAGAGAGAGAGAGAGAGAGAGAGAGAGAGAGAGAGAGAGAGAGAGGGAGAGAGAATTTGTCTTTGACTTAAAATACAATTTATTTTACATGAAATATTTCAAAATATAAAATACCAATTCTTCTTAAAAAGAAAACCTTATTCTAACTCTTTAATAATATATATATAATATATATATATATATATATATATATATATATATATATATATATATATATATATATATATATATATATATAGTATATATATATATATATATATATATACTATATATATATATATATATATATATATATATATATATATATATATATATATATATATATATATATATATATACAGTCGTGCTCAGAATTAATGGTACCCCTGGTAAATATGATCAAAAATGGCTGTAAAAAATAAATCTGCATCGTTTATCCTTTTGATCTTTCATTAAAAAAATTGGCAAAAGTCTAACCTTTCATTGAAGTAAAAGAATTGAAAATGGGGAGGAAAAATCACATTATAAAAATATTTTTCTCCAAAACACGTTGGCCACAATTATTCACACCCCTAGAATTTCTTATGAATAAAATATCTATGAAGTTTATTTCCATTAATATTTACCTTTTTTAGCACACCAGGGTGAGTAGGAACATGAAATTGTCCAGCTATGACTTGTTTCACAGGAGTTTAAATATGAGGAAGCACAAAGGCCAAATTCCCTTAATCATTCATCACAATGAATAAAACCACAGAACATGGTTCTGATGTGCATCAAAAGATAGTTAAGCATCACAAAATAAAAAGTGGATGTAAGAAAATAGCTAAAGAATTAAAAATCCCCATTTTGATCATCAGGGCAATAATTAAGAAGTTATAATCAACTAAATATGTTACGATTCTGTGAGGAAGAGGACGTGTGTCTATATTTTCTTAATGGACGGTGAGGATGAAAGTTTGAGTGGCCAAAGACTCTTCAAGGATCACAGATGGAGAATTGCAGAGATTAGTTGAGTCTTGGGGTCAGAAAGCCTATTAAAAAAAAAATCGCACAACCCCTACATCACCACATGTTGTTTGGGAGGGTTTTAAGAAAAATCCTCCTCGCTCATCCAAATACAAACTCCAGCATATCAGTTGTCAGACACGACTGGATCTTCAAACGGCGCAGGGTTCTGTGGTCAGATTAAACTAAAAAAAGAGCTTTTTGGCAGCAAACACCTAGATGGGTTTGGTGCACATAAGGATAAAAAGTACCCCATGTGTACAATTTAATATACCGTTGGATTTTTAAAGTTGTGGGCCTATTTTTCTGCTGGAGGTCCTGGACTTCTTATTCAGATACATGGCATTGTGGATTCTATCAAATATCAACAGATAAAAAATCAAAACCTGACGCCTTCTGCTAGAAATCTTATAATGGGCCGTGGTTGGATCTTCCATCAGGACAACGATCCAAAACAAACATCAAAATCAACACAAAAATGTGTTAGGGAGCACAAAATGAAGCTTCTGCCATGACCGTCCCAGTTCCCTGACCTGAAACCATATAGAGAATGAGTGGCTGAACTGAAGAGAAGAAGCACCAATATGGATCTGGGAATCTGCAGGATCTGGAGAGATTCTGTATGCAGGAATGGTCTCTGATCTCTTGTCAGGTGTTCTCCAAACTCATCAGGCATTATAGGAGAAAATTCAGAGCTGTTATCTTGGCAAAAGGAGATTGCAAAAAGGTATTTAATAAAAGGGTATGAATAATTGTGGCCAACGTGTTTTGGAGAAAAACTTTTATTTTATAATGTGATTTCCCCCCCACTTTCAAATCTTTTACTTCAATGAAAGGTTAGGATTTTGCCAATTTTTTGAATGAAAGATGAAAAGGATAAACGATGCAGATTTATTTTTTACAGCCATTTTTGATCATATTTACCAAGGGTACCATTAATTCTGAGCACGACTGTATATATATATAATATATATATATAATATTATATAATATATATATATATATATATATATAATATATATATATATATATATAATATTTTTTTAATTACTTCAATATTTTATGCAACTTATGCTTAAATATACTTATGCATGCTTATCTGATAACCTCCAGTCACAAGTATTTCAGGGAATAGTCCATCAAAACTCTCCAGAGGTAATGGTTGAAGACACAAAATATTCTTTATCTCTTCCAGCAATCTTTGAAGAACTCGAAGAGACCGAATGTCTGTTTTAAGATGCAGTTCTTCCGCTGTAACGTGGGCCGGATCTGGGCCGACACTGTGTTGCTGTATGGGTGAATATTTGTAATATTCTGGGAATTCACCAAGCATGAATTGTTGTTTTTTTGCACATGGTTATCTCATCAGTATTGTTGTTTGATTAATAAATACCAATAATGTATGCAAATAAAATCAAAGACATTTAACCAAGACAAGTCCCCCACAATATTTCTGAAATGCACTTTCTGTAAAGCTGCTTTGAGACAATGTGTATTGTGAAAAGCGCTATACAAATAAACTTGAATTGAATATTAGAAATGGCCAAATTCTCCCTGCAATATTTAATATTCGTGATGCTGCTCTGCTCTTCATTATGCACCACTGTTTGTTGTTATAGGATGACAACACGTTTTAAAAGTTACATTTTTAGACTGGTCCTCAGCGGTCTATCAGAGCTCATCAATGTCAAAATGTTTGAGACAGCCAATCAGATCAAAGAAGGCGGGGCTTAACTGTTCACACCAATTCCAACAGCGCTTCGTTTTTGCAGTGAAAGAGTAAAAAAAATGGTTGTAGATGTAAATTTTTGACAACTATTTCACGATAGAAATGTTAAACAACCAATATCCAGAGATGCAAACTACTATTACGATTCGTCTAAATCGTAACAAAGGAAAATAGACAAGACTCCCATGCCTAGTCATCAGACCAAAAAATACCAGTCCAAAATTCAAGAAAAACGATAAACGTTTTATTAAGATGAAGAGAAACAACATATGTAAAATGGAGTATTTCCAGAGAAACATAAACCAAACCAAATATCAAACTAACTTCCCTCGGAGTATCCAAATCAAAATCCAGCAAATTACCCTAAATACACAAACAAAACAGAACGAACGTGATTTCAAAGAAAAGGGCAGGTCTGCTTCCATCGTTACGATCACATACTTCTGCAAATAAACATGACAGTTTCATGACAGTAATTCAGAACAGAGTGTGAAAAGACAAGAGACGTTTAGCTTTTTGACATATAGACATATGAATACGAGTGAATGTCTGAAAATTTGAAAATAAAATATTATTTGCAAATAGTTTAGTTATTTTAATTAAAGGTCTAGGTGAAATTTTTTTTTTTTACATCATAATTGTAATAATGAATTGTTGTAATTTAACATTAAAACATGGATTTGGGACAAGGATAATAAAACAGTACCCAGACAGCAACAAAGTGTCGTCCCCGATCCGGGCCACATCTGGTACATGTGGATTCCAGATGTGGCCCGGATCGGGGCCGACACTATGTTGCTGTCTGGGTAGAATCTATAATGACTACAAATGATGCGAACTTCATATGTTGTTTTAAAGGTGAACTATGCAGGTTTTTTACCTCAAACGATCAGCTTCGGAGTCATTGGAATGGTTATATTACTCTTTTCGGGTTGAATGGTGGTCGTTTCGCACCCCCCTATTGCATGTGAGCGTTAAAAACGCACTTGCAACTTTGAGCCGGCGGCCCGTTGGCCGCAGCATCAGGAAGTGTCGCGTGATATCAGGTCTCGCGATATAACGAATTGCTTTACGGCAAAAAAGATCTGATAAAATTCTGCTAAAATGAGCATCAAACAGAAATATCCCGGCGCCGTATACATGTGGTGTTCGAGGCGCACATACAATACAGACTGCCGACAGTTAAACAGGGCGCGCGCAGCTCTTAAAGGGGCCACACCTTATTTCCACTCGTTACAGCTTCCATCCTACTGACTAGGTACCGGTGTACAGGGGGAGGGAATCCGGCAGTGAGTGCTATTTACGACAGTACAAGTATTCCACAGCGACTCTAGGGTCGCTGTTTGACAAATACGGAATTCCTGCATAGTGCTGCTTTAATTAAAAACAACAGTTTTGAACAAACAGTTTTACAGATGTGTGGTCCTTGTAATCTTTTCCCGGCAGAATAACTCATTTTATGTATCAAAGTTTGATAATACTGCTATTCATCACAGAGGTTAGGCTATTCTATTAAAAGTAGCATGTAGTTTCATGTTATGACAATCTCTCATTTTCTTCCCGTCCTTCCCCCACATTGTTCCATATTATGGTGATGTAACAATGAGACAATTCAGCTTACCTTTGCGATTCATGACAAGTCATAATCTCACATAGTACAAAAACTGTCAGACATTCCAATATATGCTTACTGTCCAAGATCACAAAGTTCATAATAGGGTTTTGTGTTTTTGATTAATTAAAGCAGGTTTTTCCCTGTGCCTCACACCACTCCAGACGTGTACATCTCCACCTGAAAGACCCTTTCAGAATAAAGAAAGAAAAAAACGATACATTTGGTGAATGAAAAAGGTTATGCTGAGCAGTTCATAAATCAATTGCCTTGAAAAGGAGCTGGTTTTAAGTCTTTCTCCTGAGCGCAAATGGAACAGTAATTGACAGAACAAAGTGAGGCAATTAACTTTTCTTAAAGGAGTGAATATGGAACAGAATGGCCATTCATCACCATATGTCGGACTGGCGGTTCTGTGAGAAAGCATAGAAAGTAGGGGGAATTATTATTAAGCAAGCTTGGTGTTTTATTTGGCTGTGATAGTTGATGAAAGGAGTGAGTGCTTGTTTCATTGTCGCAGTGAGATTAACTAGTTTAAGAATCATTTTATTTATTGGAATTTTGCCTAAAACGCAAAGTCAGATAGAACAAAACCTCAACTTTTGCAACTCACAGAGAATCTACAAAACCTTTATAGGTTAAGGACACAAAACTAAATTAATGAAAAGTTCTATAAAACAGTAGAACACTTAAAGCTATCTTTAGACTGGCCTAACAAAGGTCTTAAGTTTGGATTGTTTGTGTGAATAGATACTATACCTTCAAAGAACTTCGAATCTTGCAAGCTTTATTGTGCTGTCAAAAAGGTAGCAAATCCAAAGCCCTGCTGAACATCATATTGACAGGGAAGATTGTTTTTCTTTACACTTTAGGACAGAAGACCATAATCACTAATGGAGAGAAAGTTGAGTACATCAATCAGACATTATAAGCATGTTTTATTGCACACTAGGTCTGGATAGACGTGGTTAGGTTTAGCACATATAGCCTTCTGCAACACACAATCAGATTTGTTCCCCCTAAAAACGAGATGGAAAAGCTATTTGTTTGAGAGTTTTATCAGTAACAGACCATTCACACATAAATAACAAAATACCGGTAAACTCTGTGATATCATTTACCAGAAGTTTATGCCTTGTTTCTGAAGAAGGCTAGTTATTTTATCGTAAGTGACAGAATCGCTAATTGTTGTTGACAAATCTCTTCATCCACCCTGATGATGAGCTTTAGTTTCGGTATCACTCCAATTTGAAGACATTTGTTAACAGTTCTGAGTAAACTCGTCTTCATTTTATGACTGACCCAGAACTGTTGCTCTTTAAACGGCTTATGATTGGCCCAAATCACTTCTTGCGTCAGCACGTTCTGACCTACATGCAAAATACTGGTAATCTTCATTCCGCGTTCAAACAGCGTATATACTGGTAATGTTACAACTTTGCTTAATGGTAAATTGCCAGAACCAATTTACCTTTATTTGAAAAGCTCCTGTTAAAGGAGAACTCTGGTCAATTTTAACATTGAGCTCATTTTTTTGTAAATTTGGAGTGATGTCAGAACAGAGAACAACGACAAAAATCGGCATTGCCTACACCGTGTTATCCTCTTTTTAAAATTTACACCCTGTTGACTTAAACGGGGCAAGTTTTAAACCTGCTTTTAACCTCATAACATCCTTGATGTGTCATTTTAAGTGAACAGCCATGTGAGTGGTTTTATTAAGAGTGAACACGGCCAATCTGACTGCAGTAGATGTGAAAGATATGAATAAAAATGATGTTTATTCAGCCAGCTCACATACCTGTATTTTCTTCCTGTTTTCGGTCGAAGTCCACAGTAGTCGATTGTCGAGTTCGTGCGCGCGATCATTGGTAACTAGATAACTAAGGATCGCGCACGCAAACTCGACAATCGACTACTGTGGACTTCGACCGAAAACAGGAAGAAAATACAGGTATGTGAGCTGGCTGAATAGACATAATTTTTATGATCCCCATTGAAGTCAACAGGGTGCAAATTTTAAAAAGAAAATAACACGGTGTACGCAACACTGATTTTTGTCGTTGTTCTCTGTACTGACAGCACTCCAAATTTACAAAAAAATGAGCTCAATGTTAAAATTGACCAGAGTTCTCCTTTAACAGGAGCTTTTCAAATAAAGGTAAATTGGTTCTGGCAATTTACCATTAAGCAAAGTTGTAACATTACCAGTATATACGCTGTTTGAACGCGGAATGAAGATTACCAGTATTTTGCATGTAGGTCAGAACGTGCTGACGCAAGAAGTGATTTGGGCCAATCATAAGCCGTTTAAAGAGCAACGGTTCTGGGTCAGTCATAAAATGAAGACGAGTTTACTCAGAACTGTTAACAAATGTCTTCAAATTGGAGTGATACCGAAACTAAAGCTCATCATCAGGGTGGATGAAGAGATTTGTCAACAACAATTAGCGATTCTGTCACTTACGATAAAATAACTAGCCTTCTTCAGAAACAAGGCATAAACTTCTGGTAAATGATATCACAGAGTTTACCGGTATTTTGTTATTTATGTGTGAATGGTCTGTTACTGATAGGAGTTCTCCTTTAACACAAGATATGTTACTGGTAATTTACAGGTATTTTCCAGTAAAGACTCTATGTGTGAAAGGAGCTATTGTCAAAATTACCTTTGAAATGATGGACAATCAAATCAAAGGCGGCAGCTTTACTGTTCACAGATACCAAACATAAATTCCAGCGTGACACTTCAGTTTTTAATGGTGAAAGAGTGTGAGGATAGTATTTAATATTTGACGGCTAATTATTGGTAGAAAAGTTTCCTAGTGTGTGCCAGTTTGTTCCCTTGATTAGTGATTCTGTTCACCCTGATGTTCATTTAAATTACCTAATTTAGTCTGTGTGTGTTTACTCTCTTCAAAGTATAGTGGTTGTGTTTTCTGAGTTTCTCCGGCTTGTTTTGTGCATCATTGGATAAAGACCCTTGAACTATGCTTCTTTGTGCGCTTAAACGGTCCTAAAACGTATTTTTTTGCGACATTTTCTATCCCCTTTTTGTTTTCTTTTTCCCTCCGATGGACCTTGCTGCAGTTTTCCTGTTATGCTTCCAAGAAACCGGACTTCATCACGTTCGTAGAGTGGCTGCTGATGTACAACGAGTTGGTCCTCGACACCAGCCCCACTCGATACCTAGAGCCCAGTCACCCCACCACAGACATGGAGCCAGAGCCTGCCACGGCCTGCCACAACAAGCCAGAGGATCCGGTAACACTTTATTTCGATAGTCCACTTTAGACATTCAACTAACTATAAGTAACTTTGCAGCTACATGTAAATTAACTGTCATTAGAGTATAAGTAGACTGTCTGCTTAATATCTGCTAACACTTTATTTTGTTGGTCCTCCAACAGATATTCTACTGACTATAAGTAACTTAGCAACTACAAGTCAACTTGTTCTCCTAACCCGAACCCTAACACCTAACCATAACCTACCAGTCTACTGACAGTGTACAACAGCCTACTAATACTCTAATGACAGTTAGTTGACATGTAGTTGAAAAGTTACTTATAGTTAGTAGAATGTCTAAAGTGACTATCGAAATAAAGTGTAACCGAGGATCCTTCTAAGCCGTACCCTGTCCCAGAGCCTGAGGATATATCTGATATAAGCTGACCACCCAGAGGTAATTCTGGTGGAAAATCGAAAGCATGGAATGGATCCGTGCCCAAACTCCTGCCACTGGCCTCTGTTGACTTTGAACTGGATTTGATAGAGATTATTGCCCTGAATCCCCCTACCTCGTTGGTCCCATCCAACTTAGTGTTTCCTATGCCAGTTTTTCCCTTGATTAATGATTATGTTCACCTGTCATTCGTTTATATTAACTCATTGAGGCCCTGTTTACACGAGAACGATTCCGGGTGAAAGCGTAAAAATATTTTATCGGATGTGCCTTTCGTTTACACGGCGACGGCGTTTTGGGGGCTTAAAAACGCAAAAAAGTGAAACCACCCTCCAGAGTGGAATTCTTAAAAACGCTCCACCGTCACGTTTCCGTCTAAACGGTAAAAAACGCAAATCTGCTCACGTTGGCTCTCGTCGCGTATGCGTTTACGTCACAGGCATGGGCCAGTACAGGAAAATAACAACCAACATGTCGGATTATTTCCATACGTCGGACCTTCAAGTTTCTCTAGCAGCTCTGATAAACATACAAGAGACTTTTCAGCAGTTGTACAAAATATTCTCAGATATTGGTGTTGTTGTGTGGCAGTGCTTCACATTGCCACCTAGCCGCCTGGAGTGCATACTACATCGAATTTCACACACTTTTGCGTCACCGTATGCACGCGGATTTCCCAAACATAACGCTCGTCTAAACGCAGAATAAAAAATGATAACGCAACGCCACTTTTGTGTTTTCTCTTCAGATCGTTTCCGTGTAAACATAGCCTTAAGGCTTGTTTGAGATGCGCCTGGCCTCGCCTGACATGTAGTCGAGAGTCGGCGGCTGCAGTGAGAGGAGGAGTTAAAAAAGTGCAGGCAAGACGGACAGATCTCTCTTCTCGCAGTGGATCTGACACCTGTGAGATCAAAGACTGATATTGCGGGATTCACATCTATTCACGGTCTTTAAACGAACACGTACAACATCTGAACACCATTCTGCAAAGACTAAACCAAGCATCACTTACCCTGAACATGAAGAAATGTCACTTCTTTAAAAAACAGTTAAAGTTTCTTGACCACATCGTCTCCGAGAAAGGAGTGGAGGTCGATCCTGAAAAGACCCGGGCGGTTGCTGACTATCCTCCTCCCAAAGACCTTAAAGCCCTCCAACGCTTCTTGGGATTAGCAGGATGGTATCACAAGTTCATTCCCCATTTTGCCAACATCACAGCTCCGTTAAATAACCTGAAAAAGAAAGGAGTAAAATGGGATTGGACTCCTGAGTGCCAAACCAGCATGGAGAACATCAAACAAATATTGCAAGACCACCTGTATTGATGCAGCCTGACCTCAATAAACCTTTCCAGGTACATACAGATGCCAGTGATGTGGGCTTAGGAGCTATTATCACCCAGCAAACTCCTGAGGGGGAACGGGTAATAGCTTATGCCTCACGAACATTGCGGGGACCTGAGCTGAACTATTCAACGGCGGAAAAGGAGTGTCTGGCTGTAGTTTGGGCGGTGGAAAAATGGAGGCATTACCTTGAAGGGAGACAGTTTGACATTTACAGCGATCATGCTGCATTAACTTGGGCCTTCAATAGCCCCAAAACCTCCTCTCGGCTGACCCGGTGGACTCTTAGGCTGCAGCAGTTCATTTTCCAAGTACACCACAGGAGAGGATGTCTGAACCTGGGACCAGATGCCTTGTCACGAGCCTGTGAATCTAAGGAAAGAGACAGTGTGCACTGTATGGCCATCACAACATCGAAATGTCCATCAGACATACCTCACACGTTAGCTGAGATCGCTCAAGCACAAAGTGATGACAATACCGTCGCTCTCCTACAACTGACCCAAAAAACCAGAAAGGTACAAGATCAACGGATTACCTTTGAGGTTCACCAGGGGGTGTTATATCGCCGGGTACCTGTAAAGAATAACGGAGAAAAATTCCAATTGGTGGTTCCTCAGGCATTAATCCCTGTTTTTTTACATTACTTTCACGACAACCCACTGGGAGGACATCTGGGAAGACTAAAAACACTGCTGAGGCTCTTGGAGGTGGCGTGGTGGCCCACTGTCCGAAAAGACGTCTGGCAATACGTCAAAGGATGCGATACCTGTCAAAAATATAAACATGACAATACAAAACCCAGTGGCTTCCTACAGCATACACAAGTGACCGAACCAGGTCACACTTTGGGGATGGATTTTATGGGACCGTTCCCTCTAAGTAAGAAACAAAACGCTTATCTGCTGGTGATAGTTGATTATTTTACCAAATGGGTAGAGATGTCCCCCCTAAGAGATAGCAAGACACCAAAAATCATCAAAATTCTCAGAGAAGAGATCTTTACCCGATGGGGGGTCCCGAAATACATCATATCTGACCGGAGAGCACAGTTCACCTCCAAGATTCTGTCCGAGCTCTGCAAGTCATGGGGCAGCATCCAAAAACTCACTACCAGCTATCACCCTCAAACAAACCTGACAGAAAGAACCGTAAAAATGATGATTGCGTCATATGTGGGAAAAAACCATGAAACATGGGACCAGTGGTTACCTGAGCTAAGGTTTGCTATCAACACTGCCCATCAAGAAACCATAGGTAGAGCTCCGGCTGAATTAATGCTGGGCAGACAGCTGCACGGTCCACTAGAGAGGTTAATCCTCAAACCCCCCACTCCAGACCAAACCTCGTATAATCTCGTTGAAAGACAGAAGATCATGGCAGAGGAGGTAAAGCTCAGAGTAGGTGTGCAACAAGCCAGACAAGCTAGGTATTACAATGCCCGACGGAAAGATGCGCAGTTTCAGCCGGGTGATCTAGTCTGGCTTAAAACTCACCCGCTCTCGTCTTCCTCGAGTAAATACTCTGCCAAGCTAGCGCCCAAGTGGGAGGGACCAGCTGAAATAATGAAAAAAATGGGGCCAATAAATTACACAGTTCGTTGGGGTGACCCATATAAAACAGACATTGTCAATGTGGTTAACCTGAAACGCTGGTACGGACGATCTCCTCCTATGACGATGTCTGGGGGGGGGGGGGGGGGGGGGGGGGATTTATGTAGCATTGCCACAAAAGGGAAAGCATATTTTATATTAATTGAAATATATTAAGTTTTATGTTGTCAATAATTGCATTGCTTTTCCCGTTAGTCTGTACTTGCCCTTTGTTGTGTTATTGACGCCGGTATGTTCTCGCGATCTCTTAGCGAGACTTCTCGTCACGTGATGACGTGTCATGGGACAGGAAAAGACTTTGTGCTTGCCATATAAGGAACCGGTATTCCGGTCCTCGAGAGAGCTGACTCTCACTAACAAACTTCACCGAGCCGTGTGGATTACTTTGTTTGCTGGCTGTTTTCGGAGCGCTGAGGTGCCGATCCTTGGAGGAGTTCTTCTAACCCGTTGGATTACTCATCTCGTTGGACTTAAACAGTTACACTTGCAACAGATCCCGCTCCCGGATGGGGCAAATAAGCCGGCAAGGAGGAGCTTACTTTGCGTTAGTGCACGCTGGATTTAATGACTGTATACATAACCACACACACACACACGTTCACGTTTATTTTTCACTGTGATATTCAGCGTTGTATGCTTAATAATTGTATATATTTATTTTTTTCTTTAATACAGACATGTGTTTTTATATATATTGTTTTAATAAAATGACATCACATAACCCATATCGCACTGTCAGAGAGTTTATTCACACATACATAGGCTACGTATACACATAAAACATGATATCAGAGTTTTAAAAATCAAACATTTTAAAAGAGAACAATACATCATGGTTGTTTAAACCAATAAGCATTAAGCTGTGTCGTCAGCAAGTCGTTTCCCATCATGCTTGTGTCAGGGTTTGTGCAGGTAGCTGAAGACGAGGACACGGAATTTCCAAGACAATAGTTTTTAATAACAAAAATGAAACTTTCCAAAATGAAACAAGAACAAAACTCCAGGACTTTCAGGTTTACACACAACCATACATAAACGACGATCGACAAACACTGGGAGAAAACACAGGGCTTAAATACACATGGAATGATTGAATAATTAACAGAACACAGGTGATAAAACTGAACACAAACGAGGAGCGGGAAAACTTAACAGGGCTAAACCAAAAACCACAAAGACAGGGGAAACCAAGATCACAAAAACAGAACTCAAACACATTGAATAGTTACAGTACCTCCCCCCTCCCCAAAGGCGCGACTTCGCGCCGTATAACACCCAAAGGGGTGGGAGGGTGGGCGCCCTGGAGGCTGACGAGGGCATGGTGCAGGTCCGGGAAGCCTCCAGGGCGGAGCAGGCTGTGGGCGTGGCCAGGGTGGAGCAGGCTGTGGGCGTGGCCAGGGCGGAGCAGACTGTGGGCGTGGCCAGGGCGGAGCAGACTGTGGGCGTGGCCATGGCGGTGAGACCCCTTCGGGCGGCCATGGCGGTGAGACCCCTTCGGGCGGCCATGGCGGTGAGACCCCTTCGGGCGGCCATGGCGGTGAGACCCCTTCGGGCGGCCATGGCGGTGAGACCCCTTCGGGTGGCCACGGCGGTGAGACCCATTCGGGCGGCCATGGCGGTGAGACCCCTTCGGGTGGCCACGGCGGTGAGACCCCTTCAGGTGGTCTATGGCCCCCCCCCAAAAAATTAATGGGGAGAGTGACTGGAAAAGGGACAGGCTCTGGGACAGGCTGGGCAGACGTGACGTGACAGACGTGGACCAGCGGTGAGGGCTCGGCAGGGCTGGACGGGACCAGCGGTGAGGGCTCGGCAGGGCTGGACGGGACCAGCGGTGAGGGCTCGGCAGGGCTGGACGGGACCAGCGGTGAGGGCTCGGCAGGGCTGGACGGGACCAGCGGTGAGGGCTCGGCAGGGCTGGACGGGACCAGCGGGGAAGAAGTCTCTGGCTGGACGGTCTCTGGCTGGACGGTCTCTGGCTGGACGGTCTCTGGCTGGACGGTCTCTGGCTGGACGGTCTCTGGCTGGACGGTCTCTGGCTGGACGGTCTCTGGCTGGACGGTCTCTGGCTGGACGGTCTCTGGCTGGACGGTCTCTGGCTGGACGGTCTCTGGCTGGACGGTCTCTGGCTGGACGGTCTCTGGCTGGACGGTCTCTGGCTGGACGGTCTCTGGCTGGACGGTCTCTGGCTGGACGGTCTCTGGCTGGACGGTCTCTGGCTGGACGGTCTCTGGCTGGACGGTCTCTGGCTGGACGGTCTCTGGCTGGACGGTCTCTGGCTGGACGGTCTCTGGCTGGACGTGGTGGACGTGAAGAGCTGGCTGGACATGAAGAGCTGGGCTGGACAGGACCAGCGGAGAGGGCTCGGCTGGGCTGGACGGGACCAGCGGTGAGGGCTCGGCTGGGCTGGACGGGACCAGCGGTGAGGGCTCGGCTGGGCTGGACGGGACCAGCGGTGAGGGCTCGGCTGGGCTGGACGGGACCAGCGGTGAGGGCTCGGCTGGGCTGGACTCAGGGCCCACAGTGAAAGGGGAGCCACTCAGCAACAGCAAAAAATCTAGGTACTGGACAAACGTGCCTGAGATTGCCGCCGCTGGAGCTTGTTGGTACAGGTTATCGTCCAACCCACACCAAAAGATGGTTTTTAGTGTGTCCTCTTTCCAGGGTCTTTGATTTGAGAGCTCAAGGAATTCCTCTACATAGTTCTCAATCGGACGGCCATCCTGGAATAGAGTCATCAGTGGGTCTGTAGTGAAGATAAGGTTACTCATCTTGACCCGTAGATTGAGGTCGATCGTTCTGTCAGGGTTTGTGCAGGTAGCTGAAGACGAGGACATGGAATTTCCAAGACAATAGTTTTTAATAACAAAAATGAAACTTTCCAAAATGAAACAAGAACAAAACTCCAGGACTTTCAGGTTTACACACAACCATACATAAACGACGATCGACAAACACTGGGAGAAAACACAGGGCTTAAATACACATGGAATGATTGAATAATTAACAGAACACAGGTGATAAAACTGAACACAAACGAGGAGCGGGAAAACTTAACAGGGCTAAACCAAAAACCACAAAGACAGGGGAAACCAAGATCACAAAAACAGAACTCAAACACATTGAATAGTTACAGCTTGGTTCTGCGCAGATTTTGCTCATCTCAAACAAGCCTTTAGTTTGTGTGTGTATGTATATATATATATATATATATATATATATATATATATATATATATATATATATATATATATATATTAGGGATGGGCGATATGGCCTAAAATCCATATTGCGATATACATTGCAGCCTCTTGCGATAACGATATATATCGCGATATATAAATTATAATAGAACAATTTCAGAACAGGTTAGATAGACCATAAGGAAAGTCAAACTGCTATGTAGGCTATTTGTTTTAAAAGAATTGATGTAGTTTTGAGAACATTTATTATGCAAAACTGTAATTATACAACATAATGTTGCAGATGAATAAAATCCAAGTACACTAGCTGCAGAGACTTTAACAAAGAAAAAGCTTAAAAAGCAACTACATTTACTACATTTATGTTAAAATTGCAAACATTTTAAATTAAAGCATACACAATTGACAAAAACAGCTTACCATACCTTTTCTTTTGCATTTAAATCTTTTTTACAAGAAATATTGCGGTCACAAAGAACTTGTTTTTCCACCTCCACAAGAGACAAACATCCATTATTGTCGCGTTGTTGAGGTAACTTAACTGTGTAGTTTTCCTTGCTTTAATTACCCCGAGCTTAAAGTTAAAAAGAAAATGATTGAAAAATAGTAGTATAAATGCATTTAAGGAGAGATTACTATATTTTCATATCAATTCGTGTTCATTTTGACCGAGCCATGCGCTGTCACTTTAATTCAGCACGTGCAGCACAGACTCTGTGCTGAAACGATCTCAACGCATTGCCGCACCGCATCCGCGTGCAGGCCTGTTAACATGGGTACGGAAAAAATACACACCGCATATGCCGTATGAACTGCAAACGGAGTATGTGTGAAACAGGTGTTAGCCAGAACTGTTGCCCCTACAGAGTATAGTTTGCTGCTGTTCGTCGGACGGCTTAAATCCGAACCTAATCCAAATATGGATGTTGCACCGGTCTTTTTCACCAGGTCCTCCGTTTCGCTTTCAGACGCATGTTTACTCAAGATGACGAAAATGATGATGCGTTGCTGCCGGTTGCAGCTCGTGGCTCTAAATTTTTGCGGGAAAATTGCGTCAACATGCAATATCGCGATAGTGCAATAGAATTAAAATCTCTATCGTAGACCAATTTTATATCGTTTATATCGCATATCGTTTATATCGCCCATTACTAATATATATATATATATATATATATATATATATATATATATATATATATATATATATATATATATATATATATATATACTGTATTCCCTGTTTTGTTCAGTTCTTTGTGCTGTCTTGTCCAAGTGTAATGGTTGTTTTTCCTGAATTTCTCCTGCTTGTTTAGTGCATCATTGTGTAAAGACTGCTTCCCTATTATTCATCTTCGTGTGCTTACTTAGACAGCCAACCATGACAGATATATATTACTTTTTCATTTAATGTGGTATGCGTGTGTTTTTAGTCTAGTTTAAATCTAGACTAAAAACACATATATTTGGCTTAGCATACACATAACACATTATAGATTTCTATAATTCAATGTTAGGCTGCATAGTTTAGATCAGCCGTAACCGGGAACACTTCCCATAATTAGGGCCCGAGCACCCGTGCGAGGACCCTCTTGAAACTCTTAGGATTCTTTTTTTCTTTTTTTTTAGGGCCCGAGCACTAAGGTGCGAGGTCCCTCTTGAAACTGTTAGGATTATTAGGGCCCGAGCACCCGTGCAAGGTTCCTCTTGAAACTGTTAGAATTATTTATTAGGGCCCGAGCACCGATGGTGTGAGGACCCTCTTGGAATTGCTCTGTTTATTAGGGCCCGAGCACCGATGGTGTGAGGACCCTCTTGGAATTGCTCTGTTTATTATTAGGGCCCAAGCCCAAAGGGCGAAGGCCCTATTGTTTTCCTAAGGATTATTTATTATTATTATTAGGGCCCAAGCCCAAAGGGCGAAGGCCCTATTGTTTTCCTAAGGATTATTTATTAGGGCCCAAGCCCAAAGGGCGAAGGCCCTATTGTTTTCCTAAGGATTATTAGGGCCCAAGCCCTAAGGGCGAAGGCCCTATTGTTTTCCTAAGGATTATTTATTATTATTATTATTATTATTATTCTTCTTCTAATTATTTTTTTACTACCTTTTGGACACTTTTGGAGGCCTTAAAATGCTCAAAAACTCCTGAAACTTTGCACACATGTCAGAACCCGCGGCCATCAGGGCCGGGCAGAAGATGGTACCCGGGCGTGGCAGGGGGGCTCGACAGCGCCCCCTGGAACGGGGTCCGAAAACATGGTCCATAAATCAAACACGCTTGCATGTAATAATATGAAACTCGGTACACATGTAGATCTCATCGTTTCATATATACTTCGCACTCTCACTTTTTACCCCAGCCCAACAGGAAGTCGGCTATTTAGGCTTGTTTGGAAAACGCATGCAAAGGAATGTGAAACACTCCTCCTAGAGAATTCAAACACACGGCACGAAACTCGGTCAGCGTGAAGTCAAGACATTGAGGATGAAAGTTTGCGAGGGGATTTTTGATATCTCGAACGGTTTGGCCGTGGCGAGGAAACGAAATTATGGCGAGAAACGTGAAACAGGAAGTGTGTCATAACTACTGCATACATTAACTAATCTTGATGAAACTTCAGCAGTGTGTTCGTTGTAAGAGCCCGATCACATGGATGTGACTATTGTGAGTCAAAGTTATAGCGCCACCAACTGGCAGCAGGAAGTGTGTCACTTTCAAAATGCTTTTAAATCAATCTCTTATTTTTACCCGATTTGCTTCAAACTTCATGTGCATAATGTAGACACATGCCAGATGTAGACCTGTGAAAGGATTATTGATATCTTAGACACTGTTGCCATGGCAATGCATCAAACATTAATATTCCTTTTTTTAAGCTTTTTCATGCTTTTTTATGCTTTCGGGCACTTTTGGGGTTCTTAACGTGCTCGAAAACTCTTGAAACTTTGCACACAGGACAAAACCCGCGGCCATCAGGGCCAGGCTGAAGCTGGTACCCGGGCGTGGCAGGGGGGCTCGACAGCGCCCCCTTGAACGGGTCCGACAATTTGGTCCATATATCCAACACGCTTTACCCTATTTGCTTCAAACTTGATGTGTATAATGTAGACACAAGCCAGATGTAGACCTGTGAAAGGATTGTTGATATCTTAGATGCTGTTGCCGTGACAATGCATCAAACTTTAATATTCTTTTTGGATACTTTTGAGATTCTTAGCGCACTTTTGGGGCCCTTAACATGCTCAAAAACTCTTGAAACTTTGCACACGGGTCAGAAACCGCGGCCATCAGGGCCGGGCTGAAGCTGGTACCCGGGCGTGGCAGGGGAGCTCGACAGCGCCCCCTGGAACGGGGTCCGAAAACTTGGTCCATAAATCAAACAGGCTTTACCCGATTTGCTTCAAACTTGATGTGTATAATGTAGACACATGCCAGATGTAGACCTGTGAAAGGATTGTTGATATCTTAGATGCTGTTGCCGTGACAACGCATCAAACTTTAATATTCTTTTTGGATACTTTTGAGATTCTTAGCACACTTTTGGGGCCCTTAACATGCTCAAAAACTCTTGAAACTTTGCACACGGGTCAGAACCCGCGGCCATCAGGGCCGGGCTGAAGCTGGTACCCGGGCGTGGCAGGGGGGCTCGACAGCGCCCCCTGGAACGGGGTCCGAAAACTTGGTCCATAAATCAAACACGCTTGCATGTAATAATATGAAACTTGGTACACATATAGATCTCATCGATTCATATATCCTTTGTACTTTTACTTTTTACCCCAGCCCAACAGGAAGTCAGCTATTATGGTTTGTTTGAAAGCGTATGCCCCTGGAATTCGATATACTACTCCTAGAGAATTCAACCAATCGCCACGAAACTCAGTCAGCATGAAGTCAAGACATTGAGGATGAAAAATTGCCAGGGGATTTTTGATATCTCGAACGGTTTGGCCGTGGCGAGGAAACGAATTTATGGCGAATAATGGAAACAGGAAGTGTGTTATAACTTCTGCATACATTAACTGATCTTGATGAAACTTCAGCAGTGTGTTCGCTGTAAGAGTCCGATCACATGGATGTGACTATTGTGAGTCAAAGTTATAGCGCCACCAACTGGCAGCAGGAAGTGTGTCACTTCCTAAAGGCTTTGAAATCACCCTCTTATTTTTACCCGATTTGCTTCAAACTTCATCTGTATAATGTAAATACACTGCAGATGAAGACCTGTGAAGGGATTCTTGATATCTTTTAAACTGTTGCTGTGGCAACGCATCAAACTTTAATATTCTTGTTTGATGCTTTTGATGCTCTGAGTCAATATGGCAAGCCGTTTTAACATTTAATCATTTTAACCTAGTAGTCTCTTTTTTCATGCTACTAGTAATTATTTTTTAGATACTAGTATCTATTCCATTAAGTAATAGTACTTATTCATTAGCGACTAGTGCTTATTCTTTAGTACTAGTGCCTATTCTTTAGATAGTAGTGCTTATTCTTTAGATATTCTTTTGAATACGTATTAGTAGCTAATGAATAAGTACTGGTATCTATTTAATAGGTACTAGTATGTAATGACTTAGAACTAGTATTTATTGAATAAATACTAGTATCTATTAATAGGTGCTATTATCTAAAATGTCATTTTCTCTCTCTCTCTCTCTGAGCCAATATGGCAAGCCGTTTTAACATTTAATCATTTTAACATACTAGTCTCTATTTTCATGCTACTAGTACTTATTTTTTAGATATTAGAATTTATTCCATTAAGTACTAGTACTTATTCATTAGCGACTAATGCTTATTCTGTTTAGAATATTCAAAGTGCTTATTCAATTTGTATGCTTATTTATATTTTCAGAGCAGAAAATCCGATTTTTCTGCTTATTCAATATTGCATCTAAAATGTGACTTGACGTGTGTGTGTGTGTGTGTGTGTGTGTGTGTGTGTGTGCGCGCGCGTGTGTGTGTGTGTGTGTGTGTGTGTGTGTGTGTGTGTGTGTGTGTGTGTGTGTGTGTGTGTGTGTGTGTGTGTGTGTGTGTGTGTGAGAGAGATTGTGTCTGTTACAGTGACAAGAGTTTTTAAGCCTTGTCTTTTTGGATATATATATATTTTTTATAAAAAAAAATGTGCATACAACCCATGTATTTCAAATGTATTGTTTGCTTTAAATTAAATTAAGATTGTATGTTTCGTAATTGAACCTAAATAAATGTAAAATGAATGTGCTATATTTCAGATCAATATATTTGTTTTCCTTCATTTTAATCAACACTAACTTTATTCTCATCTGAATTATAAATAACTTATTTCTGTATAAAATAAAAAATCCCGAATAATCCAGACCAACCAGAGCACACTATTTCTACAACATCATCAGTGCTGAAGCGGGACTACCAGAGCCGTTCGGCAGATAGCGAGCAGATATTTTGTGTCACGTCGTGCACAATAACCCTAAAGGCACCAGGGTGGCGATGCCACCGGCTTATATATATATATATATATATATATATATATATATATATATATATATATATATATATATAAAAATAAATATAGCTGCGAGCAGCGATGAAGGGCCAAAGCCGGCGGTACCGCCACCCTGGTGCACCAGGGTTGCGGTGCCACCGGCTTGGGCCCGTAATCGCTGCTCGCAGCTATATTTTATTATTATTATTATTATTTTTTTACTACCTTTTGGACACTTTTGGAGGCCTTAACATGCTCAAAAACTCCTGACACTTTGCACACATGTCAGAACCCGCGGCCATCAGGGCCGGGCTGAAGATGGTACCCGGGGTGGCAGGGGGGCTCGACAGCGCCCCCTGGAACGGGGTCCGAAAACATGGTCCATAAATCAAACACGCTTGCATGTAATAATATGAAACTCGGTACACATGTAGATCTCATCGTTTCATATATACTTCACACTCTTACTTTTTACCCCAGCCCAACAGGAAGTGGGCTATTTAGGGTTGTTGGTAAAACACACGCAAAGGAATTTGAAGTACTCCTCCTAGAGAATTCAAACACACGGCACGAAACTCGGTCAGCGTGAAGTCAAGACATTGAGGATGAAAGTTTGCGAGGGGATTTTTGATATCTCGAACGGTTTGGCCGTGGCGAGGAAACAAAATTATGGCGAGAAACGTGAAACAGGAAGTGTGTCATAACTACTGCATACATTAACTGATCTTGATGAAACTTCAGCAGTGTGTTCGTTGTAAGAGCCCGATCACATGGATGCGACTATTGTGAGTCAAAGTTATAGCGCCACCAACTGGCAGCAGGAAGTGTGTCACTTTCAAAATGCTTTGAAATCACCCTCTTATTTTTACCCGATTTGCTTCAAACTTCATTTGTATAATGTAAATACACGGCAGATGAAGACCTGTGAATGGATTCTTGATATCTTTGAAACTGTTGCTGTGGCAATCCATCAAACTTTAATATTCTTTTTGGATGCTTTTGAGACTCTTAGCATGCCTGAAATTGCTTAAAATTGCATGAAACTCGACAGACAGATCACATTTATTAGCCAGGTGACATGTGCATAGTTTCAGAAACGGGCGTGGTGCAGGGACTCAGTAGCGCCACCTTTTGACAAAAGTGGGGGGGTTAGTTTCATCTAGAGTTACAAAAATCTGTATTTATATAGTTCTCCTCCAGCCAGACAACTTTCTAATTTACAGTCATTAGTAACAACCAAGAGGAAGTCAGATATTTTGGTTTGAATATGGTCATTTCTCTCTGAGCCTACGTCTCTGTGACTGCTGTCTGTGTGTGTGTCTGTGAGTGTGGGGAGGGGGAGGGGGAATGGGGCTATGTGCCTGCTCTCTGTGTGTGTGTGTCTGTGAGTGTGGGGAGGGGGAGGGGGAGTGGGGCTAGATTAACCATTTCACTGCTGTGTGGTTTGGCCTTCATTAAAAAAGAAAATAAATGTCTTAAGCCTTGTATTTTTTAAATACGTTTTTTTAATAAAGGCATATAACAGACATGCTGCATTTAAATTTTTTTAATAAAACATTGTTTTTTATGTTTTTCAAGCCATTTGATTTATGAGGACTTTTGAAATGTCCTCATAAACCACCCATAAGTTGTAATACCAGTGTAATACACGTCATTATACAAATTTGTGTCCTCATAAATCACATAAACCAACCCACACAAACCAACCCACACACACACACACACACACACACACACACACACACACACACACACACACACACACACACACACACACACACACACACACACACACACACACACACACACACACACACCAAATTGACGGTGGGTGGCAATGGTATATTTAAAAGTGCATAATTGTAATATCTGCAAGGCACCCTAGTCCAATCTTATTAAATGTATGCTTCATCTTTCATTTTAATTTGTAAATTTGATCAATAAATTCAATTATTTAGAATAATAAGATACTATATGGCTGTTACCCTAGGTAGGGCTGATCAAATTACATCATTTACATTGAAAAATAACAATGCATTAAATTATGTTATGAGATTGTTTTAAATATGAGTCAATTAAAAATCGTTGGAAAGAATGATACTTTTAAACATAACACTGAACCGTCACTAGGTGTCGCCAGGCTACCGTCTTAATGAGCGAGTCATTGATTCATTCGTTCAAACGATTCGTTCGAACGACTGAGTCATTCATGAATGAGACAGGTATGGATTGGTCATTGAATCTAGGGTTTGCGATGTCTACCAATTTGGCATCAGACGATGTGTACAGTGAAACATCGCGATGGACGATGATATCGGAGGAGGGTCGGGGCTAACGTTTTAATTTTTCACTTAAGCAATAAGCCCCGCAAAGCCGTGTTTTACAGTGGATTTAGAACAGCTAAGGGGCGTAGGCACAACGCGGAGATATTTTCCTCTACATCTCATCAGCAATTTTGATTTCGGCACGCTCTGAGTCTGCAGCAGCTGACCACTAGGAGCGAATGTACATGATGTACAATGTACACGTGACAGAGCAGCCAGATCCAGACTGTGCTTTCGCGCTGTGGCTGGCGCTGAGCCAGAGACAGACGCGTTCAGTGCTTGTCATATTATATCACAACTATTCAGTGTTTTTAACCACATAATGTTTATTTTAGGTTTCAGACATTTAAATGCATATAACTTATAGCAAAACAATACATTTATAGTTTGTAAAATACACAATGGTGTCTATGGAAGCAGCCATAACAACCCATTCAAATATATTTGCCGACGGATTTTATTCATATCAGACACACAGTGTAAGTAACTATAAAGTTAACTCTATTCTTCTACCAGTTCACCGGCCATGTATTTCGGGAGAAACTGTTTTTTAAACGACAAAACAAACTCACTTACACACATTTGAGAATCAGAATAGAAGATAGTTAATGACATGGTAACCAGGTTTGTTAATATTTATAAATAAAAGCGCTAACGTTACATGTCTATTTTGGCTGTGGTGAATCACGTGCCAAGCATGACGCGTCACCATGGAAACATGGGGGGGGGGGGGGGATCGCGATGCTGGCTTAAAGCAAAGAGGCACAAGAGGCGAAACTCTGATGCTTTTCTGGTAACAGCCACTAGGTGGCGCTTCGGGAGCGCGGCCGCCATTTTGGGATGAATATTCCAACGGGAGTTACTGGACAACAGCACAGATAACAGTTTTTTGAGGTAGTTTTTTCTTGCATTATAGAATATTTCCATTTTATGCAACTTTACACATTTACTACTATTATTAGTTACCAACTCCACTTGGCCTGAAATATATTTTGTACGTTTTAATCCCCTGGATCATGCTACAAACATGATGATCTTATGGAACATTATGCATTGCTGTGTCCGTTATCCTATAATTGCCACAATTTTGTACAGTGGCTGTGTGTTTTTGTTTACATAGTCTTGCTTTAACGGTCATTAATATACGATATAAGAAGTTTACTGTAAAGCTGTTTCTATTGCTGTTGTATAGGCCTAATAGTTGTACAAATAGAGAGTTTGTAGGCCTAATACTGTATTCGTGTTGTTGTAGCCATTAAATAAGCGCATTTAGTTTCATATTTGTTCAAATATTATAATGTTTTTTTCCCCATATTGATTATGAAAAGTGAACAGCATGAGTATGATATCGGGAGACATGAAGTGGCTCATACATGATTTTGACTCATTAGCCTACGCTGTGTTTTGTAGAAAGCCTTTCTTTAAAATTAATTTCGTTTTGTATAAATTCTATCTTATTTTTATTTTTTTAAAATTTAATCGGCTGGATTTAATAAATGGCAAATATAGCAGACATAATCATGACATCCGGCGCCGGCGCTTGTCTTGAGCGAATCTCATCATAAATTAACCGAAATATGCCTCAGACATGAGAAATATAGAAAGCTTGCAACTAAATATTTAAACGAAACTATTCCAAACGAAAAGAAATAGGCTACTCTCTGATTATGTTGCACACTCACATATGTTGAAATAACGAGATATTATGTTGAAATAACATTATAAATAATACATCTTTAAATATATTTGATTGAATGCTGAATGTTGTTCTTATTCAATTTAGTAAAATTAAAACTTTAGTTGTGATAATTAAAATGATTGAATATTAAATATCGAAGTTTTGCTCATTTAATAATAGTAGCACAATATAGGCTATAAGTGCGCAGCTCCCCCTGTCAATGATCTAGCACCCCCTCGGCACCTGCGTTAAAAAATCTGGCGCTGCCTCCTCTTTTTACATAATTATTTCAACCTAAAAATGACCTCTGCACTGGGCTAAATATATGGCTTTCACCCCAAAATGGCGGAAGCGTAGCGCTGCTGCTGGGCGCTGGTGTTGCAATGGAACGTTCTATTGGCTTTCACTTCTTGTAAATATACGTTCTTTGCTTAAAGTCCCCATGAACCGGAAGTTGCAAACGGCTTTTCTCCAGTGCTGTGACGTATTTCCGAGAGAAACGGAATACTTATGAGGCAAAATAGTGAGCGTGGCTTTTTTTTTCCAACTAGCACCTGATTGGATCTAGAAAAATGCACCTCCTCGCCATCTCTCCTTTCACACGCTGTGTGCCTGTCTACTGTCAGTTGGAGGGGCGTGATTACGGATGTTAAGCAGACACCCAAACCATCAAGCCTACGTCATCGGGCAAGGTCCTCCAGTGCAGAGGGGAGGGGCATTTTCAGAATTTGATTAAAGATTACGAACCCAAAAAATTTTTTTGTGTGGATTGACTTGCACGGATGAATTGTTCACCACAAAACGATCAGTTTAGGCAAACAAAGTAAGTATGGTCAATTTTGATTTCATGGGGACTTTAACATCGTGATGTCTGTCAGCCATCACGATGGACGATGATATCGTCAATCTTTGAGTAAACCAATTTGTCCAAAATGCTGAATCATTCAGTAATGAGAAAACATGTTGCTGTGAGATGCGCAATGGTTCTGCTGTGATCTTTGTTTAACTATTTTCGCTGCTGAAACAGAAAAACCGTCAATATTGCATCTAAAATGTAAGTGACTTGACGTGTGTGTGTGTGTGTGTGTGTGTGTGTGTGTGTGTTACAGTGAAAAGAGTTTAACCCTTTAAGGCAGTGGATCTCAATCCTGGTCCTAGGGAGCCACTGCTCTGCATAGTTTGTATGTCTCCCTCATTTAACACACCTGATTCAGATCATCAGCTGGATGATCTAGGAAAGAGCTTTATTAACTGAAGTGGGTGTGTCAGATAAAGGAGACATATAAAATGTGCAGAGCAGTGGCACCCTAGGACCAAGATTGAGAACCACTGCTTTAAGACCTTGTCTTTTTTGGATATATCTTCTTTTTTTTTTTTATGTGCATACAACCCATATATTTTAAATGTATTGTTTGCTTTAAATTAAATTAAGATTGTATGTTTGGTAATTGAACCTAAATAAATTTAAAATTAATGTGCTATATTTCAGATCAATATAATTGTTTTCTTTCATTTTAATCAACACTAACTTTATTCTCTATCTGTATTATAAATAACTTATTTCTGCATAAATTAAAAAATCCCCAATAATCCAGACCAACCAGAGCGCACTAATTCTACAACATCATCAGTGCTGAAGCGGAACTACCAGAGCCGTTCGGCAGATAGCGAGCAGATATTTTGTGTCACGTCGTGCACAATAACCCTAAAGGCACCAGGCTGGCGGTGCCACTGGCTTTATATATATATATATATATATATATATATATATATATATATATATATATATATATTATATATATATATATAAATATAGCTGCGAGCAGCGATGAAGGGCCAAAGCCGACGGTAGCGCCACCCTGGTGCACCAGGGTTGCGGTGCCACCGGCTTGGGCCCGTAATCGCTGCTCGCAGCTATATTTATTATTATTTTTCTTCTACCTTTTGGACACTTTTGGAGGCCTTAACATGCTCAAAAACTCCTGAAACGTTGCACACATGTCAGAACCCGCGGCCATCAGGGCCGGGCTGAAGATGGTACCCGGGCGTGGCAGGGGGGCTCGACAGCGCCCCCTGGAACGGGGTCCGAAAACATGGTCCATAAATCAAACACGCTTGCATGTAATAATATGAAACTCGGTACACATGTAGATCTCATCGTTTCATATATACTTCGCACTCTAACTTTTTACCCCAGCCCAACAGGAAGTCGGCTATTTAGGCTTGTTTGGAAAACGCATGCAAAGGAATGTGAAACACTCCTCCTAGAGAATTCAAACACACGGCACGAAACTCGGTCAGCGTGAAGTCAAGACACTGAGGATGAAAAATTGCCAGGGGATTTTTGATATCTCGAACGGTTTGGCCGTGGCGAGGAAACGAAATTATGGCGAGAAACGTGAAACAGGAAGTGTGTTATAACTACTGCATACATTAACTAATCTTGATGAAACTTCAGCAGTGTGTTCGTTGTAAGAGCCCGATCACATGGATGTGACTATTGTGAGTCAAAGTTATAGCGCCACCAACTGGCAGCAGGAAGTGTGTCACTTCCAAAATGCTTTTAAATCACCCTCTTATTTTTACCCGATTTGCTTCAAACTTCATGTGCATAATGTAGACACATGCCAGATGTAGACCTGTGAAAGGATTATTGATATCTTAGACACTGTTGCCATGGCAATGCATCAAACATTAATATTCCTTTTTTTAAGCTTTTTCATGCTTTTTTATGCTTTCGGGCACTTTTGGGGTTCTTAACGTGCTCGAAAACTCTTGAAACTTTGCACACAGGACAAAACCCGCGGCCATCAGGGCCAGGCTGAAGCTGGTACCGGGCGTGGCAGGGGGGCTCGACAGCGCCCCCTTGAACGGGTCCGACAATTTGGTCCATATATCCAACACGCTTGACCCTATTTGCTTCAAACTTGATGTGTATAATGAAGACACAAGCCAGATGTAGACCTGTGAAAGGATTGTTGATATCTTAGATGCTGTTGCCGTGACAACGCATCAAACTTTAATATTCTTTTTGGATACTTTTGAGATTCTTAGCGCACTTTTGGGGCCCTTAACATGCTCAAAAACTCTTGAAACTTTGCACACGGGTCAGAAACCGCGGCCATCAGGGCCGGGCTGAAGCTGGTACCCGGGCGTGGCAGGGGGGCTCGACAGCGCCCCCTGGAACGGGGTCCGAAAACTTGGTCCATAAATCAAACAGGCTTTACCCGATTTGCTTCAAACTTGATGTGTATAATGTAGACACACGCCAGATGTAGACCTGTGAAAGGATTGTTGATATCTTAGATGCTGTTGCCGTGACAACGCATCAAACTTTAATATTCTTTTTGGATACTTTTGAGATTCTTAGCGCACTTTTGGGGCCCTTAACATGCTCAAAAACTCTTGAAACTTTGCACACGGGTCAGAAAACGCGGCCATCAGGGCCGGGCTGAAGCTGGTACCCGGGCGTGGCAGGGGGGCTCGACAGCGCCCCCTGGAACGGGGTCCGAAAACTTGGTCCATAAATCAAACACGCTTGCATGTAATAATATGAAACTCGCTACACATATAGATCTCATCGGTTCATATATCCTTTGTACTTTTACTTTTTACCCCAGCCCAACAGGAAGTCGGCTATTATCGTTTGTTTGGAAGCGTATGCCCCTGGAATTCGATATACTAATCCTAGAGAATTCAACCAATCGCCACGAAACTCGGTGTGCACGAAGTCAAGACATTGAGGATGAAAAATTGCCAGGGGATTTTTGATATCTCGAACGGTTTGGCCGTGGCGAGGAAACGAATTTATGGCGAATAATGGAAACAGGAAGTGTGTTATAACTTCAGCATACATTAACTGATCTTGATGAAACTTCAGCAGTGTGTTCGCTGTAAGAGTCCGATCACATGGATGTGACTATTGTGAGTCAAAGTTATAGCGCCACCAACTGGCAGCAGGAAGTGTGTCACTTCCTAAAGGCTTTGAAAACACCCTCTTATTTTTACCCGATTTGCTTCAAACTTTATGTGTATAATGTAGACACACGGCAGATGTAGACCTGTGAATGGATTCTTGATATCTTTGAAACTGTTGCTGTGGCAAGCCATCAAACTTTAATATTCTTTTTGGATGCTTTGGAGACTCTTAGCATGCCTGAAATTGCTTAAAATTGCATGAAACTCGACAGACAGATCACATTTATTAGCCAGGTGACATGTGCAAAGTTTCAGAAACGTGCGTGGTGCAGGGACTCAGTAGCGCCACCTTTTGACAAAAGTGGGGGGGTTAGTTTCATCTAGAGTTACAAAAATCTGTATTTATATAGTTCTCCTCCAGCCAGACAACTTTCTAATTTACAGTCATTAGTAACAACCAAGAGGAAGTCAGATATTTTGGTTTGAATATGGTCATTTCTCTCTGAGCCTACGTCTCTGTGCTTGCTGTCTGTGTGTGTGTCTGTGAGTGTGGGAAGGGGAGGGGGAGTGGGGCTAGATTAACCATTTCACTGCTGTGTGGTTTGGCCTTCATTAAAAAAGGAAATAAATGTCTTAAGCCTTGTATTTTTTAAATACGTTTTTTTAATAAAGTAAAGGCATATAACAGACATGCTGCATTTAAATTTTTTTAATAAAACATTGTTTTTTATGTTTTTCAAGCCATTTGATTTATGAGGACTTTTGAAATGTCCTCATAAACCACCCATAAGTTGTAATACCAGTGTAATACACATGCCATTATACAAATTTGTGTCCTCATAAATCACATAAACCAACCCACACACACATCAAATAGACGGTGGGTGGCAATAGTATATTTAAAAGACTTGATGTGTGTGTGTGTGTGTGTGTGTGTGTGTGTGTGTGTGTGTGTGTGTGTGAGAGTGTGAAAAGAGAGAGAGAGAGAGAGAGAGAGAGAGAGAGAGAGAGAGAGAGAGAGAGAGAGGAGAGAGAGAGAGAGAGGAGAGAGAGAGAGAGAGAGAGAGAGCATAATATATATATTTTTTTTTTCATGTGCTTGTCCTCCGGACAAGTAAATCTGTCATTCACTTGTCTAAGAAAAAAGTTGCTTGTCCGGATTTATTTATTTATTTATTTATTTATTTATTCTGAAGCAATATTCTCATCAGTGTTCAATCAGCTTTGATATTTAAATCGGCATATTGTAATATCTGCATTGAATGTTGAGGATATTGACTAAGAATATTGAATATTATGTATGTTATCAATCACCCTAAATGCAATACGGTGTTAGTTATATATCTTAAAGTGCGATACTGTCGCATAATAGTGTCCCATGAAGGGCATCCCCTCCCCCAATATTATTAAATGTCCTATTAGTGTCTTATTATTCTAAATAATTGAATTTATTGATCAAATTTAGGAATTTAAAATGAAAGATGAAGCATAGGCTACTGTTACCCTAGGTAGGGCTGATCAAATTAAATCATTTACACTGAAAAATTACAATTGCATAAAATAATGTTATGAAATTGATTTAAATGTACAAATAAGAAACAGTGGAAAGAAGTATACTAGGCTACTTATAAACATAACACTAAATTGCCAATAGGTGGCGGCAGGCGGCCGTATTAATGAGTGAGTCATTTATTCATTCATTCAAACGATTCGTTTAAACGGTTGATTCATTCAAGAATGAGACAGATGTTTAGGAATGGCTCATTGAATCTTTGACTCAACCGAACCGTTTCGGGTCAAAATGCTGAATCATTCAGTAATGAAAACAATGAGTGTTCCTGTGAGATGTGCCGTGGTTCTGCTGTGATTTTTGTTTGGAACTATTTTCGCTGCTGGAACAGAAGAAAAACAGCCAATATTACATCTAAAATGTAAGTGACTACATTTTAACTGTTTATTGAACTGTTGTAGGAAATCAATGTCACATTTTGATATAGTAGCCTATTCAGGAAAAATAATTGAGGCTGCTTAACACATATGTTAAAATATAGAAACTCCACATTTAGATTTTTAGAGGCAGTTACAGTATGTTGTTAACTGAGTGTGTGTGTGTGTGTGCTGCGCTCATATATATTTCTCCTCGAGAGGCTGCGCGAGCGTCAACAGCGCAACCTATTTATTATCCACAATCGATCGCAACAACATACAATAAATGTAATAAAATCAGAATCATTCTCTCGGTTTAGTGATTCCCTAGTTATGTATTTTGTTTGTTATTGATGTTCTAATCAGGCTACTTGACTTGTCCGTTCGGGCAAGTAAAATTCTCTTTTACTTGTCCTTCAAAAATCCATTTGTCCCGGACAAGCGGACAAGTTAGACAGGCTCTGGAGATACGAAGTCTCTATTTTCATGCTACTACTAGTACTTATTTTTTAGATATTAGTATCTATTCCATTAAGTACTAGTACTTATTCATTAACGACTAGTGCTTATTCTGTTTAGAATATTCAAAGTGCTTATTCAATTTGTATGCTTATTTATATTTTCAGAGCAGAAAATTCGATTTTTCTGCTTATTAAATATTGCATCTAAAATGTAAGTGACTTGACGTGTGTGTGTGTGTGTGTGTGTGTGTTTGTGAGAGAGAGAGAGAGAGATTGTGTCTGTTACAGTGACAAGAGTTTTTAAGCCTTGTCTTTTTGGATATATATATATATATTTTTATTTTTATTTTTTTTATGTGCATACAACCCATGTATTTTAAATGTATTGTTTGCTTTAAATTAAATTAAGATTGTATGTTTGGTAATTGAACCTAAATAAATGTAAAATGAATGTGCTATATTTCAGATCAATATATTTGTTTTCCTTCATTTTAATCAACACTAACTTTATTCTCATCTGAATTATAAATAACTTATTTCTGTATAAAATAATAAATCCTGAATAATCCAGACCAACCAGAGCACACTATTTCTACAACATCATCAGTGCTGAAGCGGGACTACCAGAGCCGTTCGGCAGATAGCGAGCAGATATTTTGTGTCACGTCGTGCACAATAACCCTAAGGCACCAGGGTGGCGGTGCCACCGGCTTTATATATGTATATATATATGAAGGGCCAAAGCCGGCGGTACCGCCACCCTGGTGCACCAGGGTTGCGGTGCCACCGGCTTGGGCCCGTAATCGCTGCTCGCAGCTATATTTATTCTTCTTCTTCTTCTTCTCCGCAATGAATCGCATTTTTGAGGGCCTAAACATGCACGAAAACTCACGAAAATTTGCACACGCGTCAGAACTGGCGAAAATTTACATCTGATATGCGTTTCAAAATTGGGCGGGCCAAAATGGCTCGATAGCGCCACCTATAAAGGTTCAACGGAGTGCGCCTCGCGTTACGTTTCACGTACGTGTACGAAATTCGGTACATACATGTAATGGCCCAATACCTACAAAAAAGTCTCTTGGAGCGTAGCCCTAAACACAACAGGAAGTCAGCCATTTTGAACTTCCTCTCAGATTTTTGTGCAGTTTTTGCCATTTTCAGGCCTCATACTTTAACGAACTCCTCCTACAGTTTTAATCTGATCATCTTCAAATTTGGTGAGTGTAATCTTAAGGCCTTTGCGACGTTAAATTGCGAAGATCTTGAGTTTTCGTCGAAGGGCGTGTCCTCGGCGGCCTGACAAATTTTGATGTTTCGCCATGAAACAGGAAGTTGCTGTAACTCAGGCAAACAATGTCCAATCTGCCCCAAACTTCACATGTTTGATAAGAGTTCTGTCCTGAACACATGTGCATGCTGATATTCAGTTACAGTCATAGCGCCACCTGCTGGCAACAGGAAGTGACATGTTTAACACTGTTGTGGACTCCTGATAACATATAAAAAAGTGCCAGCAAGTGTTAAACATGCTAACAACATACTTGAAACATGCTAAAACATGCTAGCAAGCACTTAGCTAAGTGCTAAAGCATGCTATTACTGCAATTCAATAGGAATTTGCTGTAACTCAGGTATGGAATGTCCAATCTGCCCCAAACTTCACACGTTTGATAAGAGTTCTGTCCTGAACACATGTCCATGCTCATATTCAGTTACAGTCATAGCGCCACCTGCTGGCAACAGGAAGTGACATGTTTAACACTTTTGTGGACTCCTAATAACATATAAAAAAGTGCCAGCAAGTGCTAAACATGCTATCAACATACTTGAAACATGCTAAAACATGCTAGCAAACACTTAGCTAAGTGCTAAAGCATGCTATTACTGCAATTAAATAGTAATTTGCTGTAACTTCGAACCCCGAAACCCCGAAACTTCACACATTTGATAAGAGTCCTGCCCTGAACACATCTACATGAGAATATTCAGTTATAGTAATAGGGCCACCTACTGGCAACAGGAAGTGACATGTTTAACACTGTGATGCAGTACTAGCAACATATTAAATATGCCATTGAATTATAAACATGTTATAATCATGTTAAAACATGCTAGTAATTCTTAGCTAAGTGCTAAAGCATGCTAATGAAATGAAACAGGAAGTTGTTGTTACTTAAGAAGACAATGTCCAAACTGCCCCAAACTTCACACATTTGATAAGAGTCCTGCCCTGAACATATCTACATTACAATTTTCAGCTATAGTAATAGCGCCACCTACTGGCAACAGGAAGTGACATGTTTAACAGTGTGATGCAGTACTGCCAACATAGTAAATATGCCATTGAGTTATAAACATGTTATAAACATGTTAAAACATGCTAGCAATTCTTAGCTAAGTGCTAAAGCATGCTAATGAAATGAAACAGGAAGTTGTTGTTACTTAAGACAATGTCCAATCTGCCCCAAACTTCACACATTTGATAAGAGTCCTGCCCTGAACACATCTACATTACAATTTTCAGCTATAGTAATAGCGCCACCTACTGGCAACAGGAAGTGACATGTTTAACAGTGTGATGCAGTACTGGCAACATAGTAAATATGCCATTGAGTTATAAACATGTTATAAACATGTTAAAACATGCTAGCAATTCTTAGCTAAGTGCTAAAGCATGCTAATGAAATGAAACAGGAAGTTGTTGTTACTTAAGAAGGCAATGTCCAATCTGCCCCAAACTTCACACATTTGATAAGAGTCCTGCCCTGAACACATCTACATGACAATATTCAGTTATAGTAATAGCGCCACCTACTGGCAACAGGAAGTGACATGTTTAACAGTGTGATGCAGTACTGGCAACATAGTAAATATGCCATTGAGTTATAAACATGTTATAAACATGTTAAAACATGCTAGCAATTCTTAGCTAAGTGCTAAAGCATGCTAATGAAATGAAACAGGAAGTTGTTGTTACTTAAGAAGGCAATGTCCAATCTGCCCCAAACTTCACACATTTGATAAGAGTCCTGCCTGAACACATCTACATGACAATATTCAGTTATAGTAATAGCGCCACCTACTGGCAACAGGAAGTGACATGTTTAACAGTGTGATGCAGTACTGGCAACATAGTAAATATGCCATTGAGTTATAAACATGTTATAAACATGTTAAACATGCTAGCAATTCTTAGCTAAGTGCTAAAGCATGCTAATGCTATGAAACAGGAAGTTGTTTTTACTTAAGAAGGCAAAGTTCAATCTGCCACAAACTTCACATGTTTGATAAGAGTTCTGTCCTGAACACATGTGCATGCTCATATTCAGTTACAGTCATAGCGCCACCTGCTGGCAACAGGAAGTGACATGTTTAACAGCATGCTATTATACCCATAATAAAGGACATTTTTGTAACTGACTTTGACATACTCCCACTATATTTATCTACTTAAATGCACATTGCCCACCGTGGTCTGTCTTCCTAAAGCCACCGGGTGGCGATGGCACGGGTGCGAGGGCCCTTTCAATGCTGCTTGCAGCTTTAATTTATTTATTTGTTCTGCAAAGTAAGCCCCATTTTCGAGGACGCAACATGCTCGAAAAGTCACCAAATTTTGCACACCTGTCAGGACTGGTGAAAAATTTTGTATTTTGTGGGTTTCGCGGATGGGCGTGGCAAAATGGCTCGCTAGTGCCACCTAGAAAATTGAAAAAAAATTAGCCCCTCGTCCATATTCGACCTACATGCACGAAATTTGGTGGGGATGTGTATCATATCAAGACGCACAAAAAAGCCTCAAGAACCCATACCCTAAACTCGACAGGAAGTCCGCCATTTTGAATTTGGCGGCCATTTTGGGACGATTTACACACTCCGTACTTTAACGAACTCCTCCTAGGGATTTAGTCGGATCGACTTGAAATTTCTGCTGTGCCTTCTAAAGGCATTGACAATGAAAAAATGTGCTCTCTGCGCGTTTTCGTCAATGGGCGTGTCCGTGGCATCGATGATTCGCCATGAAACAGGAAGTTGGAGTAACTTTGCTGTACATGCTCAGATCTCCGCCAAATTTTGCACGCTTGACAAGAGTCCTGCCCAGAACACAATGTACATGACGACATTCACCCCCAATCATAGCGCCACCTGCTGGCAACAGGAAGTGACATTTACCGAAGCAGCCCCCGCCGCACGTTTGACCTACATGTACGAAATTTCTGTGGCACATCAACCATGTCCAGACGCACAAAAAAGCCTCTTGGAGCGATGCCCTAAACCCAACAGGAAGTCGGCCATTTTGAAATTTTCATCAAATTTTGGCTGATTTACACACTCCGTACTTTAAGGAACTCATCCTAGGGATTTAGTCCGATCGACTTGAAATTTCTGCTGTGCCTTCTAAAGGCATTGACTATGAAAAGTTGTGCTATCTGCGAGTTTTCGTCAATCGGTGTGTTCCGTGGCATGGCATCAAAGATCAACTCACCGCCATGACACAGGAAGTGGCTGTAACTTCAGTGTACATGCTCACAGCTGCACCAAACTTTACATGTAGGATAAGAGTCCCGCCTGAACTCATGTACATGCCCACATTCACCCACAGTCATAGCGCCTCCTGCTGGCAACAGGAAGTGACGTATAACACCTTCATGCAGTGTCTGAAAAGCGTAACAAATTCACAGCCGCACTGGCAGAGCTTCAGAATATGCAACAGAATATGCGGCCGCATCACTCCTGACGCACTACATGTGCGAGGGCCCGCCCATCGCTGCTTGCAGCTTTAATTATTAGGACCGAGCACTAAGGTGCGAGGTCCATCTTGAAACTGTTAGGATTATTAGGGCCCGAGCACCCGTGCGAGGACCCTCTTGAAACTGTTATGATTATTATTATTATTATTATTATTTATTTATTATTTTTTTTCTGCAAAGTAAGCCCCATTTTCGAGCCGCAACATGCTCGAAAAGTCACCAATTTTTGCACACATGTCAGGATGGTGAAAAATTTTGTATTTTGTGGGTTTCGCGGATGGGCGTGGCAAAATGGCTCGCTAGCGCCACCTAGAAAATTGAAAAAAATCAGCCCTCGTCCACGTTCGACCTACATGCACGAAATTTGGTGGGGACGTGTATCATATCAAGACGCACAAAAAGCCTCAAGAAACCATACCCTAAACTCGACAGGAAGTCCGCCATTTTGAATTTGGCGGCCATTTTGGGACGATTTACACACACCGGACTTTAACGAACTCCTCCTAGGGATTTAGTCGGATCGACTTCAAATTTTCTGCTGTGCCTTCTAGAGGCATTGACGATGAAAAGTTGTACTCTCTGCGCGTTTTCGTCAATGGCGTGTCCGTGACATCGATGATTCGCCATGAAACAGGAAGTTGGAGTAACTTTGCTGTACATGCTCAGATCTGCACCAAATTTTGCACGCTTGACAAGAGTCCCGCCCTGAACACATGTACATGCCGACATTCACCCCCAGTCATAGCGCCACCTGCTGGCAACAGGAAGTGACCTTTAACGAAGCAGCCCCCGCCGCTTGTTTGACCTACATGTACGAAATTTCTGTGACACATCAACCATGTCCAGACGCACAAAAAAGCCTCTTGGAGCGATGCCCTAAACCAACAGGAAGTCGGCCATTTTTAATTTTTTGTCAAATTTTGGCTGATTTACACACTCCGTACATTAACAAACTCCTCCTAGGGATTTAATCAGATCGACTTCATATTTCTGCTGTGCCTTCTAAAGGCATTGAGGAAGAAAAGTTGTGCTATCTGTGAGCTTTCGTCAATCGGCGTGTCCGTGTCGTCAAACATCAAGTCTTCGCCACGTCACAGGAAGTGGTTGTAACTTCAGTGTACATGCTCACAGCTGCACCAAACTTTACATGTAGGATAAGAGTCCCGCCCTGAACTCATGTACATGCCCACATTCACCCACAGTCATAGCGCCACCTGCTGGCAACAGGAAGTGACGTATAACACCTTCATGCAGTGTCTGAAAAGCGTAGCAAATTCACAGCTGCACTGGCAGAGCTCCAGAATATGCAACGCGGCCACATCACTCCCCGACGCGCTACATGTGCGAGGGCCCGCCCATCGCTGCTTGCAGCTTTAATTCCTGATGTACTTTGTACATCATAAAAAGGATGGCGTCTACGCTAATATTAGTCTCTCTGTTTATCCCGAGGTTTACCGCAAACCACCAGATCCAGGCCATATCCAGATCTGAGGAAGGACCATCACCTGGATGGTCGACATCCACGACGACAAAGCATCCCTGAAGTGGCAGCCTCATCATCAATGTGAAGGCCTCATGGACACCTCAACAAACTCATCTCCACACCGGCATGATGACTCCGACCTTAACCAAATGAACTGGATAAATATCGTGAAAGTTCTGATCCCATCTTACTTCTGACCTATTATGCTGCCTAACTCATAATCATACACTGTTCGTTCGTTGGCCAAAGGAGGACTGGCCCCCTGACTGAGCCTGGGTTCTCCCAAGGTTTATTTCTCCATTCTGTCACCTGATGGAGTTTTGGTTCCTTGCCACTTTTGCCTTTTTCGCCTTTGTCGCCATTGGCTTTTGGGTTGCTTAGTTGGGGACATTTAACATTTAATTCTGAATTTAACAATACTATCACAACATTATTTTCCTGTTATCTTTGTTAAGCTGCTTTGAAACAATTTGTATTGTAAAAAGCGCTATATAAATAAAGGTCACTTGACTTGATGCGACTATGCTATACAGGAAACTGTCAGCGACGTTATTATTAAATGTTAAAATGAACAACAGATTTGAATATAATTGCATATAAGGCCGTTTTACTTTTTAATGACATAAGAGTAAAAATATAATGAATATATTTTTTTTGCGAAATACTCCTCACTAGAGTACATTTTTCTTGCCAACTATAGAGTTTATGGACACTGAACGGCTTTTCTGAAGTAAATGTAATGTTACGTGACATGGTGTTACAAACAATTATTGTTTTATTGACCTCTTTCCTCGGTTGAAACACGAATTGAACACATACATGAGACATGGTGGGAGGGGTGTTAATTTGGTTATTGGTCTTTTTTTAAAGGAATTCAATGGAATAATGAAAATGCAATAAGAATGGTAAAAATTACAGGTCTTTTGTAGTTATGAAGTAGGCCTTATCAAAGTGTTTTTAAAATGTGGGTTGCGCCTCGCCAGGGGTGCACCAGAGCATGTCAGGGGAGGGGAGGAGAGTGGTTTAAAAAATATATGATTAATTATTTATATTAATACATTATGGAGGAAACAAAACACCCAACTGCTGCATGAGCGTATGATACGCAAACTACATCTCTCGGTCGGATATAGCAAACCAGTGTCATGCCAGTAAAATTTTAGAGACAAATTACACTGTGTGAATTGTAGCTTCAGTTTGCTGTTCTTTTTAAAATTTTAGTCTTTCCATAACTTTACATCAACTGCCTGAACTTCAGACTCGATAGCATTTAAGCAAACTTTTTTGCAGAGAACTTTTCCTACCTTTGAGAATATTCGTTCACACGGCACAGATGTGGTTGAAATTGCTATGCATTGGAAGGCCAAATGGAAGTGATAAGTGTAGTATGTTCCAGTTCACCATTTCTTATACTGATATACAGTACCGTGTGCCTGCATCCAGCTTAACCTCCACTGGCATAAGCAATGACTATTGGGAGTTTCATTGTCTCTCTGATTTTATGGTCCAGTAGGTCCCATATGTTTTCATCCCTCCATCACCTGTCTCCATTCCTGCTGTTGATTGAGAGTATTCAGTCATTGTGGATGTGGGGAAAGGAAGCACTGCAATCTCTGGTGAGGTTGGTAACTGGGGTGTTGACATTGTAAACACTCCAAAATACCAGTGTCTAGTTGAAACAAAACCTTTAAGTAATAAATGTAAATGTATTAATTGTTTTTGTAAATTAAGAGGTTTGTTGGAACTTGAATTTTGTGTCTGATAGAATTGCTTTTGTCAGTGTCTAGCAGATCTTGGAGTGGGTGATGCTTTCATGTAGTGGAGTAAAAAGTGTGATACTATGCTTTGAAATGTAAAAGTAAATAACTTCCAAAGATAAAAATACTTAAATGTACTTAAGTACAGTAACAAAATAAAAAATACATAGCTGAAAGCCTCATAGATGCTTTTTTCTTTCTACAACAATGTTAACAATTAGTAACGTCTCGGTTACGTATGTAACCTTAGTTCCCTGATAGGGAACGAGACGCTGCGTCAATCGCTGTGGGAACGCCCCTGCATTGTGCGTCATGAAGCATGTATAGAATCAGCCCAATGGAGAGATGGAACGTCAAAGGCGGGTGACGTCATCGACCAGTAAACTATAAAGCACCCAAAAACACAAGCACATCAGCTTCTGATAGGCCTGAAGGAAGCGCTAACGGGAATGCCGGGAGTATGGCAGAACGACGCAGCATCTCGTTCCCTATCAGGGAACTAAGGTTACATACTTAACCGAGACGTTCCCTTTCAAGGGAACTTCGAGCTGCATCAAGCGCTGTGGGAACGAGAATACCCACGTCGCCATAGGACCAAGTGACCGTCATGTGAGAACTAGTGCACAGAGGACGAGAGAACCTGTGCCCCAGGGGTAGAGCTTAAGTCTAGATCATAGAACTTAATACAATTATGCTGTGAAGACCATCCATCATAGTAGAGTGCGCTCGTACAGCCAAAGGTGAAGGCTGACCAGCCGACTCATAAGCAAGTGAGATAACCTCGACCACCCACTTGCTCATTCTTAGTTTAGACGCGGGACACCCTTTCCTAGGTGGCCCAAAACACACAAATAGTTGTTCTGATTTTCTCCACAGTGCAGCTCTGTGGACATAAGCGTCTAATGCCCTAACAGGGCAGAGTAAATTAAGTTTCTCCTGGTCTGACGATAGAAATGGAGGAGGACAGAAAGCCTGCAGAACTGTAGGTCTAACAACATTAGTAGGGACCTTGGGAACGTAACCTGGTCTAGGATGCAGAAAAGCCTTAACCATGCCAGGCGAAAATTCCAGGCACGAGGGTGAAACCGACAGAGCCTGCAAATCTCCGATCCTTTTTAGAGAGGAGATAGCAAGAAGAAAGACAGTTTTAAAAGTGAGAAACTTCTCAGGAACTTCTTCGAAAGGTTCAAAAGGAGCTAGGGAAAGACCTTCTAATACAATGGCCAGATCCCAGGAAGGCACCCTCATGCGAACTGCTGGCCTCAGCCTCAAAGTGCCACGAAGGAAACGAGTTATAAGCGGGTGTCTCCCAAGAGAAACTCCACTGAAAGGGACGTGGTAAGCAGCTAGTGCCGCCACATACACCTTTAGTGTGGAGGGGGATAACCCTGTGGAGAAGCGCTCCTGCAGGAATTCCAGCACTGTACCCACTGGGCAGATAACTGGGTCCTGCAGGTGTTCTCCACACCAAGAAGTGAAAAGTTTCCACTTCAAGGCATAAAGCTTCCTCGTGGATGGAGCTCTGGAGTGAAGAACGGTCTCAACAACCTCGGTTGAGAGACCGGCATCTATGAGCTGGGCCCCCTCAGAGGCCAAGCCCACAGCTTCCACAATTCTGGGCGGGGGTGAAATATCGAGCCGCCCGCCTGAGAGAGTAGGTCCCTCCTAGTGTTGTCAAAAATATCGATATTTCGATAAATATCGATACTGAAATATCTGAACGGTACCAATACTAATTTCCGGAAGTATCGATACCGAGCGGTCACGTGCACTTCTCTCCAAAGGCGCGTTGACAAACAACACGCATGACGCACTCGTCTCATTCGCTCCTCTGGATAAGTGCAGTTAATGGAAAGATGGTGGCGCCCCCGCGACCGGCTTTGGTTGATTGATAAAGAACACCGCGATCGGGCATGTCGGAGAATAGCACGGACACGCATTAAAAACACACCGCGAGCAGGCATGTCGGAGAATAGCGCGGACACGCGCTACACACCGCGAGCGAGCATGTCGGAGAATAGCGCGGATATGCGCTTCACACTGTGAGCGTGCTGCGGGCACTCAAAAGATTGTTTGACTATATCAATATCCCTCACATCACTCATTTTTTAAAATTATTTTAGAGGTGAAAACAGACTTAAGGAACAGGCTCCAGAGGGTACCATTTAGCAGCATATATGCTCAGCATCAGGGGTGTTTGTTGTTTGGACAGACCTGCCCCCACTGATAATTAAAATCCTAAAGGAAACACTAACTCTTCTCATTTTAACTTTTCTGAAACATTAACCAAGATGGCCTAGTATTGTTGTTGATATGAGTCTGTCTAGTTTTTTCACCGTTTTCTTAAAGTTAACATAATCTGACTGAGGGATCTTAGACAAGTAAATATTGTAACTGTGGTCAAATGTAAATTAGCTTGTGCCTATTTAACTTTTTTCAAAAATTAGTATTTAATTCTGCAATTTGCCTTTATTAGCAATTATCATCAATTTGATTACACAGATACTAATTAAACTAAACAGACAATGGCATCTCTGAATTCAATAATGAAATGCCTTTAACTGAAAATTGAATGTTTAATCTTATTATTATACATTACTGACACTCTATCCTCCAATTTGATACTGTTAAGTGCTTTTATGTTACAGTATATTTTAATCTTTGATAACAGTAGGTAATAAAAATACAGTAGGTAGCCAACCAGAATGCCTATTGCCGCCGCGGCGTCTGCCGCGGTGAATTCACCGCGGCAAAAAAAAACCCAGTCACATTTCTAAGTCATTCGCGATATGACCGCCAGGTGGCGCAAAGGGACATTTAGCGAAAGCAAAACGTATGTAAAAGTAGCCTACATTTTAAATAGAATATAGCAAACTTTTAGAGCAGAACATTTTATGAATCAATTTAAAAGAGGCCTATCTCGCAGTCAGTGAAAATAAATTAGGTGCAATCAATGATGCTAAACTATTGAGGAATGAGAAGATTGAAGAGTGCATCAGTCGTTTGTGGGCACACTGACGCTTAAACAGCCGAACTTGTGGTCGAGTGGTAGAGCTGAAGGTTTAAGCAGTACAAAGACACGGGTTCGAAACCCGAATAAATATGTTTTTTATATAATTACCATGCATTTCCATTTTACACTAAGGAACAAATCTCATCCAACAGATTGACTAAATTTACGTCTTCAAAAACAGTTCTGTTAAAAAATAAACAAACAAACAAACAAAAAACTTCACGGACAGGACAGCAGACAGCAGGACTGGAATTCTTTCAGAAATAATTTAAAAAAACATGGTTAAGCAAGGTGCGATTTGCCGGTGGGTGATTTCCCCCCTCCACAGTAGGCTATAGCGAATAGGCCTACCCTAAATAGACCTTATCAAATATAGTATATATATTTTTAAATATAGCCTAAAACACGCACGTTTAAACAACAAACAATAAAATCTGAACCAGCGCTTCTGCTCCTGTATTGAGAGATAACATGCAGCGCATTTCAGTTACGATCCTGGTTCCAGTTACGGCTTTTTAAAATGTCACAAAGCGTTTTGATGTGGTTTTGAACGAAATATTGAAGTTTATAATTAAGTATTTTGACACACCACGCCTAGTGCGTATTCTAAAATGGGGTTTTCTTCTGCCACTGAATTAAGTTCGACAAACGCAGCAGCGTGTTCACTTGAATTTATTTTTCTGCTAAAATAACTTAATAGGCTATAGCCTACTTCGTTATTTTTGGTCATACAGATAGGATATCATATTTTAAAACTGTAAAAGGTCTATTTTATTCATGTAAAGTAGGCTACACTCACAGTAGGCTAACAACAAAACGTTCTCACTCATTTGAGCGAACACACACTGGTGAAATAAATGTTTGGGCTTTTCTCAGTGAGCTTCGACATGGCCGAGTGGTAGAGCTGACGGTTCATCAATCGGCAGACCTGCGTTCAAATCCCGAACAAACATGTACTTCTGTAAAAAATCTATATATTTTTAGGCTATTAATGCAGATTTGTTTAGTTCTAAACCTCTGTTACACCACATATTTTTTTGCTTATATTTATAAAATAATATTACCATGCATTTCCATTTTACACTAAGGAACAAATAGGCTATCCAACAGAACGACTTTATATCTGTAGCTAATAATACCAATTGTTCAAAAGCAGTTTTGTATAAAAAAAAGATATATAGGCCTATATATATCTATATTTGTTTTATTCCCTATAACCTACATAGAGTTTTTAAAAACATGGTTTTAAGTAAAGTTTTCGACAAACGAGGCAGCGCGTTCATTTGATTTATTTTTCTCATAACAGCTAAAATAACTTAATAGGCTATAGGCCTACGTGATTTTTTTTGGTCATACAGATAAGAGTACAGTAGCCTACATCGTTCAAAACTGTAAACTTTTTTTAGGCTAATGACAAAAGTTTATATGTCGTCTCTCTCGGTCTCCGGGAACTGCGCGTCACAAAAATTAACCGAAAGCCACTTGCCTCAGCTCAGTCAAGATAGGAAATCGGCTATGTCTAAAGCCTTTAAATGTCTAAATATTTAGGTTAATAAATGTTATCTGATTATGTAATCCATATGAAAACGAGAGGTACAGAGAATCTGCTCAAATATGTTTATGTGATTGTGAGCGCCTCGCAATGAGAAAAAGGTGAAAATCTCGTTTAATTAAAATCGCCCTGAATTAAAATGTAAAAACAGATCAAATCATTTATTCGTCGAAGTGTTGCTATATTGTTTCATTTAAAGTTCATAATTATTATCTAAATGTTATTTAGTTTATCAGCAGTAGGCTACCACGAAGCACCGATATTTATTTGAATAATAATAATTTAAAAAATAACTAATTCACATTTTGCATGCCTGGACCCAAAGATCCCTGTAGAATTTAATATTGAGTTGAGCATTTTGTTCATGACAACAAAATGAACATGCGTTTGAAGATTAGGCTATATTTAGTTTTGCTTGGAAAAAGCTGGCCCAAACCAGTTTTATTTCTTAAATTATTTAAATAATGAAATATTTAGTAATAAACTTTTATGACAGAAATACCACATGTAGCTTAAATCATTTAATTCTTTCACTATCAACACTTTAATAGCCTATAATGCTAGAAGAGCGATTTAAGTGTGAATTGCGACTTTTCTTTATTTTAAGTCAGACTCAGACTCAGAGAGCCTGTGGGGGGTTTGGAGGGACAGACAATAGGTGTTAATGTTCCTCATTCATATGGAGAGTGTCGGATAGCCAGCCCGATGGCAAAGGCAAAATTATTTTAAGGATAGGCTACATCTCTCGATGTGTCCCCATATTTGATTAAATTATAAATATTGTTGTTTATTTATTGTAGCCTATTTAAAGTGTTTTCACACACAAATTTAAATTGAAGTGTTCAATCCAGTTGTTTCAACTGGTTCTGTAGAGTTTAAGAATGTTTGAGCAAGGGAGACTAAATAAACTTGCTGAGATCCAGCGCGAGAGAGGCAAAACTCATGTCTTTAATTTATGTTGCTTTGGACTATTTTCGATTTGTACCGTTTCGTTTAATTTAGCTGCAATTTCTTTGGCAAAACAAATTTAAAATGTAGCAAGAATAAGATTGTGTGTTTCTTTTTTGCATGAAAATAAAGTCTAAATGCAAGTTAGGTTGCCACCGGTCCCGGTTTTACCGGGATTGTCCTTCTTTTTAATAACCTGTCCCGGGAAATTTAAGCACTCTCCCGGGACAATGAATGTCCCTGTTTTCGAAAGGCTACGTGAATATGTAAGTTCAAACCATAGACTGTAGGTTCAAACTGTGTAGCGCGCGGGCCGCTTGCACGGCAGAGAGCAGAGAGAGGGAGAGACAGAACACCGGCTAGATCCCCCTAGATGGTAGTCGCCGCTCAAAGTGTGGGGCGCGCCCTTCTATGGGTGGGAAATAGCCTAGAGAAGTGACAGGTTGGGCGCGCCAACGGGAGGAACTTTTCCTTTTTATGCCTTTATATCTTTATTCGTTCATGGCGAGTCTACATCGCATCTTCATCTTTGCAGCGACGCAGAAAACACCAGTTTATTAATAAACAATTAAATGTCTCCTTGCTATTTTTGTCTCCGGCTCGTGCGCTTGAGTGCAGCTTTATAACACTCACTCATTACCCTGTATAGCCTATTTAAGTTATTAAATCAATATAAAGGGGTGATTTGTCCACTGATGGCTTAAATAAACAACTAGGCTACTAGTTGACTAGAAAAAAACTAGTCGGAGACAGCCTGAGCGCGCGACCCTGAGCGGAATGAGCGAGCCGAGGAATATCCAGAAATGCTCACATGCTCTGATCGGAACAAAGGAATTTTGACATAATTAATCATTAGTTTATATCTCATGCACTGCCCATAATTTTAATCCCATATCAAACACATTAGCCTATGTTATGTCTGTTTGAATTTTTTAATTTTTTTGTCTTGCCAAATGGATTTCTCTTCTTTTCTTTTTTAACATTTTGACACAGCAGCACTTTTATTTTCTCTATTTTTGTTTTTGTTTGTTTAGTTTGTATTTAGATACTAGCCTACTTGTTACTTCAATAAATTGGAACATTTTAAGCTTGTTGCGTATTTCATTAGCATTGTGTTGGGGCGATGGGGGGCAGTGGGGCTTGAAAATTATGAGTCTATCCATCGGGTGCAGAAAAAAGATTGCATGTGTGTGCTAGTGTGCGTGTGTTTATGAAGCGAATGTAAGAAGCCCCCCCTTACAACCCCCCAGCTCTACTGTAGCAATGTTGTAATATGCCATTGATTATAAAAAAAAACGCTTGACTTTAAATAAATAAACAGTTAATAAACTCGCAAATAAACAGTCAACTATTTAAGCATCAAGAACGGTTAAAGATTAATGCTGTCGGCCAACATGGTGTTATATTGAGATTCGATCTCGGGTATCTTGGATCTCCGTGTCGTTGCGTTAACCACAGAGCCACCGCCTGAACGTTTACGTCAACGTCTTATACTCTTCCAAAGCCTTGATGTAGCCTAATATGTTTCTATTGCAATGTTTTATATTGAAATGTTTTCATTATTTATTCAATTTAATTTAAGTATTGTGATGAATTATTTTAACTACATTTCACTTAAATGCATCTGCTACCAGCTTTCAATCGCTCTGAATGAGCCGCGACGCAGCGGCAGATTACGCAATAGAGAGAATAAACGGACACTTTTCAAAGTCTGTGATTGTAGCGCCTCTTAGCGGTTAAAGGCAGCAAATACACCCCGAATTTCACCGCCGCGGCAAAGCGGCGGCGTTGAAAGTATTATTCTGGTTGGTAACCTACTGTACAACGGATCATGTTAGCTCTGGTCCAATTAAAAAATATTAACAAATATAACTCAGGACATTTTTGTTCATGTAAAATATACCTCATTGGCATGTTCTAGACTTTTTATATTTAGCTTTAAATAAAAAAAATTCCCCCTTAATATTGTGGCAGTTTTTTTCTCTGTGGTATCGAAAATGGTACCGAATATCGATATTTTTCAAGGTATCGTATCGAAGTTAGAAATTCTAGTATCGTGACAACACTAGTCCCTCCTGACCGGGAGCTCCAAAGGAGAGCCATCCAGCAGAGAGACCAGGTCCGCAAACCATACTCGGGCCGGCCAGAACGGGGCTACTAGTAGTAGACTGACCCCGTCCCGGCGAACCCTCTCCAGAACTCCCGGTAGCAGAGCAATCGGGGGAAAGGCGTACAGACGTGACCTCGGCCACGGCTGCACCATAGCGACCAACCCCAGAGGGGCTGGATGACCGATGGAGAACCACAGATGACAATGCGTGGTCACCTTGGAAGCGAATAGGTCCACCTCGGCGCGACCGAAACTCAACCAAAGGAGCTACACCACCTCGGGGTGGAGTCTCCATTCCCCCGGCCTCGGCCCCCTGCCTCGACAGGGAGTCTGCTACCACATTCAAATACCCAGGAAGATACATTGCTCTGAGTGACAGTAACCTCCCTTGGGACCACAGGAGGATCTGACGGGCCAACTTGTAAAGCCGGCGAGACCACAGGCCCCTCTGATGATTTATATAAGAGACCACCGACGTGTTGTCTGACTGAACTAAAACATGATGACCTCTCAGGTATGCTAGGAAGTGTTTCAGAGCCTGAAACACCGCCAACATCTCTAGACAATTTATGTGCCATGATAGATGATGGTCCTGCCACAGACCTTGGGCTGGGCGACCACTCATGACCGCCCCCACCCTGTGAGGGAAGCATCCGTCGTTAGCGTTACACAACGACAAAGAGCCCCCAACACAGGACCTTTGGATAGGAACCAAGTTTCTTTCCACATGACCAGAGCACGAAGGCAGCGCCGCGTGACTTTGATCATGCGGAGCGGATTTCCCCTCGGGGAGAACCCCTTGGTCCTGAGCCACCACTGTAGCGGTCTCATGTACAACAGGCCACAAGGTATAACGTTGGAGGCTGCTGCCATCAGACCCAACAGTCTCTGAAACTGCTTTACAGTGAGTAGCTGGCCTAGCTTTACTTGTTTTACAGCTGAGAGAATTGAAGTGATGCGGGTCGGAGAGAGTCGGGCCCGCATCGAAACCGAATCCGAAACCGAATCCCAAACGACCCCCAGAAAAGTGGTCTTCTAAGAAGGAGATAAAAGACTCTTCTTCGCGTTCAGCCTTAACCCCAACTTTCTGATATGAGCGAGAACGCCATCTCGATGACGAACCGCCATCTGCTCTGTCTGAGCTAAAATCAACCAATCGTCGATGTAATTGAGGATACGGATGCCCTGAAGCCTCAGAGGCACTAATGCTGCATCCATGCATTTCGTGAAAGTGTGGGGAGATAAAGCTAGGCCAAATGGAAGAACCCTGTACTGGTACGCCTCGTCCCCGAAGGAGAACTTCAGGAACTTCCTGTGTTGTGGAAGGATGGAAATGTGGAAGTACGCGTCCTTTAGATCTATCGTGACAAACCAGTCCTCGGATCTGATTTGTGACATGATCTGCTTGATAGTGAGCATCTTGAATTTTAGCTTCCCTACCGAGCAATTCAAAAGGCGCAGGTCTAAAATTGGACGCAACCCCCCATCCTTTTTGGAACGATGAAATATCGGCTGTAATAACCTGACTCCAGACTGGGAGGAGGAACCCGTTCTATAGCCTCATTTTGAAGGAGCGCTTTCACCTCTTGTTCCATTACCAGAGCCTGCTCGGGGTCCACAACTGTGGGCAGAACCCCTCTGAATTTTGGTGGACGACACCTGAATTGGATAGCATAACCCTTTTCTACTGTGTGCAGGACCCACTGAGATATTTTTGGAAGGCTTTTCCACTCTGCCAGAAATTCTACTAAGGGTACCAGTCTCTCGAGACTGGCCTCTGGTGTAACTTGAGCAGCAAACACAGCGCCCTGTAACGGCACACCGGCAGGGAACCACTGGCTTAACTGCTCTGAGACCCTCCTCAGAGGGAGCGAGCGTCCCTCTGGAAAGCGCACGGTGGGACCGTCTGCACCCCGGCATGAAGACGGGGTTGGCAGAACAGGCCCCTGAGGGCACCGAGGAAGAATGGGCACCGTAAAAAGAGGTGAACACCTTTCCCCCTTGGTAGGGACCACCCTCAATGTCCTGCACGCCACAGCATCAGGACTTCTTCTTAGCCGAAGCCTTCTTAGCTAATATAACTGTCCTCAGATTAGGTCTATTGATAGAAGATTTCGGCTGAGAGTGCCACGGCTGAGCCCACTGTCAAGCAGGGGGAGCACGAGACGCGACACTCTGCTTCTGCTGCGCCCTATGTGACGAGCTCGTAGTCGGCCGGGGCTGCTCCCGCCCAGCAGCCCCAGGGACATGAACTTTTAACGGGAGAAATTTTTTAAAAGCTGCTGTTTGCTTTTTCTCTTCCTGAAATTTATCGATGACAGAATTTACAGCTTCACCAAATAATCCCAGGGGAGAGAGAGGAGCGTCTAAAAGGAAAGCTTTTTCTTTTTCTTTTATATTAGTCTGATTTAACCACAAATGTCTTTCTGTGGCCACCAGAGCTGCCATAGATCGACCCAATAGTTTGGCCGATTCTCTGGTGGCACGCAGTGATAAATCAGCAGCCTGACGCAGTTTGCGAATTACGTCAGCACTGACCTCCTCACTCTCACTCACGTCCCTAAGCAGGTCAGCTTGGTATGCCTGCAAGATGGAGATAGTATGCAGACATGACGCAGCCTGACCCTCCGCCGAATACGCTTTACCCACCAAAGCCGAGGTATTTCTTAGAGGCTTGGTGGGTAACGCCGGTGCCTTAAAGGATGATGCAGCGTCGGAAGAGAGATGGCTCGCAAGCGTCTCTTCTACGCGAGGCATGGCACCATAACTAAAAGCTTTAGCCCCCAAAATATTTGAATATGTTGACGTCAGGGGACTAAACACTCTATCGTGAAAAAACGGCAGACACCGGCATGGAGGTTGCACTCGTGACGGCAAAAATCTCTCATCTAATTTTGATTTAGAAACAGACTCCTGTCTAGTCACTGGCCACTCAATGCTGAGTTTTTCTACAGCTCTAGTTAAAACCTCCATAAGCTTGTCATTTTCAGGAGTGTGAGGTGGCGAATCCTCCACATCTCCCGTATCAATACTGACAACATCCAACTCCTCAGAACTGGATAAATGTAATACTGGTGCCTCAGCCTGAGCGGAAAAAAAACCGCAGCGCGTGCTTCCGAACCCAGGACTGAGACACTGGATCTCACAGGTGAAGGGAGAGATAAGGCAGAGCCCGTCTCTAACCCCGCTAAGAGATCCATCTGCGATCCCCACGATAAGCGTCACCGCTCTGCCTCAGCAAGAGCGGGACCCGAACCGCAGGGAGCGCGCACCGAGCTGCTCTCCTCGAAGAGCACCCGGCGGGAGCGGAGCGTCCTTAATGGCAGACGCTTGCAATGCTCACAATCAGCTCCCTCGAGAGAAGATTGGGCATGCTGCACTCCCAAACAAACAACACAAAGATCGTGTGTATCCCCACTCGTTAAATAATGCGCTGCAGGGAGGGACACACTTTCTAAACTGCTGTTCGTTCGCCATATCTCTCTTATGTATATAATTTATATATATATATATATATAATATATATATATAGTTGTTTGTGTGGTGCAGAGTATGTAAGAACAGACAATATTCACACAGGGACAGATTGACATATAGCGTGACTGAAGGCACAGAAGCTGATGTGCTTGTGTTTTTGGGGTGCTTTATAGTTTCCTGGTCGATGACGTCACCCGCCTTTGACGTTCCATCTCTCCATTGGGCTGATTCTATACGTGCTTCATGACGCACAACGCAGGGGCGTTCCCACAGCGCTTGACGCAGCTCGAAGTTCCCTTGAAAGGGAAAGGATCTGTACCATGCAAAGCATTTCTGTTCTCATTTTTCCATTATTGGATGTTTTCTTTATATTGAGAAGACCCAGACACTTTTCTATATTAACAAACTAACCAATTAAAAATGTTTATTTTTACAATTTTTTTTTACAAAAAAAAATGTTTTATTTTTTACAATATTACAATGTTTCATGCCAGGTGATTGACATTTGAAATGACTGACTTTGGATCAGCTCAAACCTGTCTGAATCAGATTGTATACACCTAAATGGGCATTCATCACACAAACAACAGCAATTCATTCATTATTCATTATTCTCTTCATTATTAAATGGTACGGTTCTTTCCTGACAGAAAGGAAGCAGCAGGTGAGAGTTAACTCCACTCTTTCTGAGATGATTAACATAAGTACAGGTGCCCCTCAAGGCTATGTAAGTTCGCCCTTACTTTTATATTATATACAAATGAATGCAGAATTATCGATAGGAATAATTTTCTGTATGCAGATGGATCTCTTAGAAAGATACAATACTGTATGCAGACAGTGTAGTTACAATATCTACCAAAAAGACAGACATTGCTAACCAGAAAAATCTTGAATCATTGGGAAGTACTGAAAAGTTTAAAAAACAAGCATAGGTTTCTTTACACTTGGGAAAATACAATTACTGTTTGAAACTTTCTGGAATGCTATGGTTATATTTGACTGGGGGACAGAACCAATGTGTTTAACATAAAGAGACACCTTGTACTTCCATTTTGGGAAGCAGTGGAACCATTTAATAATTCACCAGAATTATTTCTGTCAGCACTGACAAGCCAAACAGCAACTTGATTTCATTCTGTAATTGGACACTCACCTTTATCTTGATCCCATACTTTAGCAATTAATGTGGCCTTCCATTATTTGAAAAAAAAATGGACACAGAATAATGGATTTAAAATTGAAGGTGTTGGGAAACTGAGGATGAACGGCCAGGCCAAGGCAATCACCTATTTATGGACTGAGCATTACAATAAAGTAATATCTCGAGACACTTCAGCATTCTCAAAAGGACATGTAGTTAGAAAGTAAGCTGCAAAAAGATGTTTAAAATGCTACAAAGAATTTTAATTTGACACACAGAAGAAGATTTACGTTAAAAAGCTTTTGTAAATCAATATTTTTATATATTATTATTAAACAGGCTAATGTTCTAGATCACAAGTGTTAAATTGGCAGGGGAAGGCTCGCATCAATGTCCCAGCCAGAATGTATTTTTTACCAATCAGGTAGCACTTATAAATGAGCTTTAAAAGTTATGTAAAAAGTTATGTTCTGAATGATTAAACTTAATTTCATTTTTATTTATGTTGCTGTTATAATTTTATTTGTTTTGTTATAATTTCGGTCATTTAGCTCATTGGGTTTTTGTTCCTTGAACAAGTTCAGAGCCCTGGCTAGTAGTGGTTAGTAACATAGTTAAATGTTTTTTTGTTTTGCTTTTTAGCAGATAAGAAACTCCCGCACACTATCGTTACTTGCAATTTAAAAATAAATGTTTATTCACACACAACGTTTCGGTCACACGACCTTCGTCAGGAGTATACAAATGTTCAAAATCATCTCTTTTTTTAGATAAACACATGACCAATTAACAGAACTCCATCTGTAAACAATTAAGCTCATTGAAAGTACATAATTAGCACCACATCATAGACAATTACAAATTGTAATAATTACAACCATCAATGAAGATCACCCGTAGGTTAACAAGATCATCTAAAACGCATAATCAACACGTCATCATCAAACAACATCAAATTTTAAATTCTAAACAGTTGCAACAGTCCGGCTCCTTAGCTACTCAAACTCATTGTAAACACACAGTGGAAACAACATGTCATTCAAAATAAAATTACAAAAACACTGTAACATTACATTAAATAATGCTTTGTCGTTCATACCCCTAGATCAGTGTTTCCCAACCCTGTTCCTCGCGGCACACCAACACTGCGCGTATTCTTTGTCTCCCTAATCAAACACACCTGATTCAACTTATCAGCTCACCCACAGCTCTGCACATTTTATATGTCTCCTTTATCTGACACACCCAGTTCAGTTCATAGAGCTCTTTCCTAACGAGCTGATGATCTGAATCAGGTGTGTTAAATGAGGGAGACATATAAACTGTGCAGAGCTGTGGGTCCCCAGGACCAGGATTGGGAACCACTGCCCTAGATGATAAAGTTTGAAGAGTGTAAATCCCAAAACAATTCACGTCTCTGTAGGAGTAATTCAATGTCGCCCCCTCTAGGTGGCAAAGTCACTTATTTAAAAACAAAATACAAAAACACTATAACATTACATTAAATAATGCTTCGTCGTTCATACCCCTAGGTGCTAAAGTTTGAAGAGTATAAATCCAAAACTATTCACGTCTCTGTAGGAGTAATTCAATGTCGCCCCCTCTAGGTGGCAAAGTCACTTTCTCAATTCCACAAAAACGTAATGAGGTAACATTGTTTTGCTTTTTAAAAGCCAATGTCATTAGAGCACCCAAATTTACCCAATGCATTGATTCCACATCTCTATTTCTATTTATGGAAACCCATTAGGACTCCACCTTGGCTCCTTCATCTCCACCGTTGAGTTTCCTGAAGCTCCTCTAGTTAAAACCCTATTATATATTGTCTCATGGGTTCAAAACAGCATATGACATAACAAAGGGTCTGTTTACACCTGGTTGTCACGGGTGTGGTGTGGGTTAAGGAAGGCAGGCAGAGTCAAAAGATCCAAAGGGTGTGCGCCCTGGAGGCTGAGGAGGGCCATGGTCTGGAGAAGGCCTCCAGGGCGGAGCAGGCTGAGGGCGAGGCCAGGGTGGAGAAGGACGTGGATGTGACCGGCGTGGCCAGGGTGGAGCAGGCTGAGGGCGTGGCCAGGGCAGAGCAGGACATGGGTGTGGCCAGGGCGGAGCAGGACATGGGCGTGGCCAGGGCGGAGCATGACATGGGCGTGGCCAGGGCGGACATGACATGGGCGTGGCCAGGGCGGAGCAGGACATGGGCGTGGGCCAGGGCTGGCAGGCGGAGCAGGACATGGGCGTGGGCGTGGCCATGGCGGTGCAGGACATGGGCGGAGCAGACCCTTCGAGTGGCCGTGGCGGTGACGTCCCTTCGGGTGGCGGTGAGGCCCCTTCGGGTGGCCGTGGCGGTGAGGCCCCTTTGGGTGGCCATGACGGTGAGGCCCCTTCGGGTGGCCATGGCGGTGAGGCCCCTTCGGGTGGCCGTGGGTCCTTGGACGCCCACGGCGAGGGCCTATGCCCCCCCCCAAAAAATTAATGGGGAGAGTGACAGAGTCATTATGAATCTCTGGCTGGACGTGGCTGACGTGGAGCTCTGGACTGGGACGTGGTGCTGGACGTGGAAGCTCTGGCACTGGACGTGGAGCTCTGGCTGGACGCTGGCTGGACGTGGGATGGCTCTGGCTGGACGTGGCTGGACGGGACCAGCGGTGAAGGCTTGACTGGGCTGGACGGGACCAGCGGTGAAGGCTTGACTGCGCTGGACGGGACCAGTGGTGAAGGCTTGACTGCGCTGGACGGGACCAGCGGTGAAGGCTTGACTGGGCTGGACGGGACCAGCGGTGAAGGCTTGACGGGACCAGCGGTGAGAAGGACTTTGGGCTGGATTCATGAACTGCCATGGATGGGTGTGCTGCCCACACACATAAAACAGCCACGGAACCCACAATGAGCACTGTGTCCTCCAGATCAGCACGGACAGTCTCCGGCTGGACGGCGGTCTCTGGTCTGGACGGCGGTCTCTGGCTGGACGGCGGTCACTGGCTGGACTGATGTTACCGTGAGGGATGAACCACAGACCCAAAGCGCCTTGTCCAGAAACTCAGAGAACGGCAGATGTAGGTCGTCGAGCAGCAGTATCTGGGCTAAGGGATCATCCAAACCTCTCCAGAACCGCTGTTTAAGGAAATCTTCCTCCCAGTATACGTCCTGGTGCAGGTGAAGATATACCTCTGTGAATTCCTCCAGCGAGGCCCCATTTTGGTCAAAGAGGAAAGCCTCCATCGGGTCGTCCATTTTTGTGGTCGGTTCTTCTGTCACGGGTGTGGTGTGGGTTAAAGAAAGGCAGGCAGAGTCAAAAGATCCAATTCCAAACATTTACTAATTTTTCCAAAATACAGATACAAGGCAGACAGGCAGAAGGTTACACACTCACAAAACCAGGTAACATTAACAAGAACCAACAAAGACAGACTGAACACAAGCAAACTAAATACAAGTACAAATGAACACTAACGAGGTGAAGACAGGTGACACAGATGATGATGACGATGAACAGGTGGATAATTGAGGGAGTGAGTTCAGGTGTGGAGACAAGAGGAATTCTGGGAAGTGTAGTGAAGACGAAGACAGACAGGTGCAGACGAAGACTGTGACACTGGTGACTTTATGCGCTATTTCTGATTGGCTATTTGATTTGTGTGTTTTGGGCCCACTGTTAATTCTCAGACTGCTACCTTCGATCTAGGAGGATTATCTGCTTTTAGATCTTCACGTGAACAGAACCTGGCTGTTTTACAAGATGAGTCTTTAAACTTTGACAAACAAATTTCCTCTGTAATAGGCTTAGATTTTATCAACTTCGTTTGCTGTCTAAAGTCAAACCTTTTCTTAATCATAAAACTCTAGAGATGTCTGTTCATTCTTTTATAACCTCACGTTTAGACTACTGCGATTCACTTTACTGTGGGATTTCAAAGTCTCAAATTGCTCGTCTTCAATTAGTGCAAAATACTGCTGCTAGATTATCTTTTAATAGCCGTAAAAACGCGCCCATATCACCCCAATTCTGAAATCCCTTGATTGGTTGCCCATTATCTATCTTAACTGCTACTATCTAGCTATCTATCCCCAGCTATCTATCTTAACTGCTGCAACCATATACTCCTTTTAGGCTGCATTTACACTGCAGGTCTTGATGCCCAAATCAGATTTTCTGACTATATCCGATTTTTTTGATGACCCGCTTGCATCATCTTTTAAAAGTGACCTGTATCTGATTTTTGCATTTACACTATACACTGCTGAAACTAGACCGTCTGACCTGGAAAAGTAAGTAAAACAGCACAAAATGCAATGGATGCAGATGTGAATAAAATTATCCAGTGTTTTGCTTTCTACAATATTTTGAAAAGTCATCAAAAAAGTCAGCAAAACATTGTTGGCACTGTAGCCACGAGCGCTTAAAACCATGCCTCCATATCTCGTGAAATGTCTTCAAACATGGATTTATTTCTGTAACAACCCTGCATTTTTCTCTTTGTCTCTTCGCCCCAAACACTCAAAAGACATGAAACCTCCGCATTGCTCCACTGTGTGTATCCTTCGTCCTCCATCGCGCCTATAGTAAGTCATGTGATCTCAGTTGGTGGTGTCCACCTGAGTTGACTTCACTTTTTAATGATGTACGACTCGCATTTACTTGGGAATATCCGATTTGTCTGCTTACATGGCACACGCAAATGCACGTATCCGATTCATATCCGATTTATTACCACATATGAGTGAGGCCGAGAAAATCTGAATCCATGTGTTTTTTTCCTGCTTACACGTTCACTGGTCATTTACGATCTGTGCCACATGAAGGGAAAAAATCGGATTTGGGTCACTTGAACCATGCAGTGTAAATGTGGGCTAAGAAGTCTGAGATCAAGCGATAAGAACCTGTTATTAGCCCCACAGACTCAAACACAGAGGGGATCGAGTATTTTCTGTGGTCGGGCCACGGTTGTGGAACAATTTGCCGTTAGAAATTACTTCCGTGATCACTTTTAAGTCACTTCTAAAAACGCACTTGTTTTCCATGGCCTATACTTAAGGTTGGTTGGTTTTCCTATTTTCCATTGAGTCTCATACTGTTTTGCCACTCCTGGTTCTTTCCATATCTGAGTCTGATACTGCCTTGCCACCTCTGATTTTTTTTTTTTTTGAGTCTGATACTGTTTTTCCATTTTCTTATCTGAGTCTGATACTGCCATCTCCATTTTACTATTTTATATTTGAGTCTGATATTGCCATTTCTGTCTTACTATTTTATATTTGAGTCTGATACTGTTTTGCCACTGCTGTTTTAAGGCTGCTCTTAGCTTTGCTGCACTTATTTGTGTTGTGTTGTTATGCACATATTCTTATATTTTAATTCTACTGTTCGGTAAAGCACTTTGGTAAGTCAGTGGCTGTAGTAAAATGTGATTTATAAATAAAATGAACTTGAACTTCATATGTAAATCTTACTCATCCCAAAATAAAATAAATATGTGAAAGCGTTATAGGCTACTGTATGTGACTATATAGCCCTGTCAAATCTGGCTATAACTAGACGCATCACCACAGATCTCTTCAGAAAGCCGACTTGCTGAAACTGAACAATTTTCATTAAAAGTAGTAGTAATAATAATAATAATAATTTGTTACATTTATATAGCGCTTTTCTGGGTACTCAAAGCGCTTTACATGGAAAGGGGAATCTCCTCAACCACCACCAATGTGCAGCATCACCTGGATGATGCGACGGCAGCCATATTGTGCCAAAACGCCCACCACACACCAGCTTACTGGTGGAGAGGAGACAGTGAAGAAGCCAATCAGTATATAGGGATTATTAGGAGGCCATGATGGACAGAGGCCAATGGGCAGATTTGGCGAGGATGCCGGGGTTACACCCCTACTCTTATTCGAAGGACATCCTGGGATTTTTAATGACCACAGAGAGTCAGGACCTCGGTTTATCGTCGCATCTGAAGGACGGTGCTCTATGACAGTATAGTGTCCCCGTCACTACACTAGGGCATTAGGACCCACACAGACCACAGGGTGAGCACCCCCTGCTGGCCTCACTAACACCTCTTCCAGCAAAAACGTCTCAGGTTACATATGTAACCCTGGTTCCCTGAGAGGGAACGAGACGCTGCGTTTGAGATGCGGTGGGAACGCCCTGCGTGATTGCGTCGTGAAGCAAGTGTAAAATCAGTCCAATGGAGAAACGAGACGTCATGGATGACGTCACCGACCAGGAAGCTATAAAGCACCCTTGAAATCAGATCGCAACAGCTTCTGAAAAGTCTGAAGCAAGTTGATCAAGGTATGCAGGAAGTATGGCAGAAAACGCAGCGTCTCGTTCCCTCTCAGGGAACCAGGGTTACATACGTAACCTGAGACGTTCCCTTTCAAGGGAACTCGAGCTGCGTTTGAGATGCGGTGGGAACCCCATACCCACTACGCCATAGTGACAAATGCCTGTTCTGTGAGTAGTCCTTGCGCACACTAAGAAGCAAGCAACCTAGCCCCAGGAGTGGAGAAGTCTAGGTCATAAAACCTGACAAATGTATGCGGTGAGGACCAGCCTGCCGCTTTATCATACGTCATGAGGGGGAAATACCCGAAATTAAAGCCGTAGAGGCAGCCATACTCCTCGTAGAATGGGCCCGAACAGCCATAGGTGAAGGCTGTCCAGCCGCTTCATAGGCAAGCGAGATAGCCTCAACTACCCACTTGCTCATAACCTGTTTAGATGCAGGGCCCCCTTTCTTGAGTGACCCGAAGCAGACAAATAACTGCTCAGATTTATGCCACAGGGCAGCTCTGTGAACGTAAGCATCCAAAGCCCGAACCGGGCATAGCAGATTAAGTTGTTCCTGATCTGGGGTATTAAAAGGTGGAGGATAAAAGGCCTGCAACACTATAGGGCCCCCAATATTAGTAGGGACCTTAGGAATGTAACCCGGTCTAGGGTAAAGAAATGCCTTCACCATACCAGGTGCAAATTCCAAACATGAAGGAGCAACCGACAGGGCCTGCAAATCCCCAATTCTCTTAAAAGAAGAAATGGTGAGAAGAAATAAAGTTTTTAAAGTAAGGAACTTATCTGAAACCTCTTCAATAGGCTCGAAAGGAGCAAAAGCCAGACCCTCAAGTACAATGGCCAAATCCCAAGCCGGTGCTCTAGAGTGCACTGCAGGTCTCAACCTCAGTGTACCACGGAGAAAGCGAGTAATCAGAAGATCTCTCCCAATAGAAGTGACCCCGAGAGGGGTGTGGTAAGCAGCTATAGCCGCCACGTATACCTTTAAGGTAGAAGGAGATAATCCAGCAGAGAAACGGTCTTGCAAAAAATCAAGAACTGAACCAACAGGGCAGTTAACAGGATCTAGGTGACGTTCACCACACCAGGTAGAGAACAATTTCCATTTCAGTGCATAAAGCTTTCTCGTAGAAGGAGCTCTGGATTTGAGAATGGTCTCAACTACCTCAGTCGAGAGACCAGATTTTAAGAGCGGGCCCCCTCAGAGGCCAGGCCCACAGATTCCACAACTCCGGATGAGGGTGAAAAATCGTGCCCCCTGCCTGAGAGAACAGGTCCCTTCTGACCGGAATCTCCAAGGGAGAGCAGTCTAGAGACACTAGGTCCGAGAACCAGACTCGGGTCGGCCAGTAAGGGAGCTACTAATAGCAGACGGGCCCCTTCCCGGCGAACCCTCTCCAGAACCCCCGGAAGCATAGATATCAGGGGAAATGCGTACAGGTGCAGCCTCGGCCACACCTGTACCATCGCATCCAGTCCGAGAGGAGCTGGGTGCATAAGAGAGAACCACATGGGACAGTGGGTTGAATCTAATGATGCGAAAAAGGTCGACCTGAGCTCGACCAAACTTCTCCCACAAGAGCTCCACCACCTCGGGGTGAAGTCTCCACTCCCCGGGCCTCAACCCCTGTCTCGACAGGATATCCGCTCCAAAATTCTGATGCCCCGGAATATATACTGCCCTGAGAGACCCATTTCCCTTGGGCCCATAGGAGGATCTGATGGGCCTGCTTGCATAAGTGACGCGTGACCTCAGACCCCCCTGATGGTTGATATAGGAGACCACTGACGTGTTGTCTGTGCGGACCAACACATGGTGGCCTCTCAGGTCTGGCAGGAAGTATTTGAGAGCTCGAAATACCGCCATCATCTCCAACCAATTTATATGCCAGGAACATTGATGGTTCTGCCAAAGACCTTGCGGCGAGCGGCCACTCATGACCGCCCCCCATCCCGTGAGGGAAGCATCCGTCGAAAGCGTAACACGTCGACAAGGAGCCCCCAACACTGGGCCCAGGGCAAGGAACCAAGGCTTCTTCCACATAGCCAAGGCACGATGGCATTGCCGCGTGACCTTGATCAGGCAAAACGGATTTCCCCTCGGAGAAAACCCCTTAGTCCTGAGCCACCACTGCAGGGGTCCTGTACAGCTGGCCAAAAGTGATTACGTTGGACGCAGCTGCCATGAGCCCCAACAGTCTCTAAAACTGTTTCACAGTGAGTGACTGGCCTAGTTTTACATTCTTTACAGCTGTTAGAATTGCAGATACGTGCAGGAGACAGACGTGCCTGCATTGATGTTGAATCCCAAATTACACCAAGAAAAGTGGTCTTCTGAGATGGGAGGAGAACACTCTTTTTGGTGTTGAGCCGCAACCCCAACCTTTTTATGTGAGACAGGACAACATTCGATGTTGAACTGCCAACTGCTCGGAATGAGTCGATATAATTTAACACGCGAATGCCCTGGAGTCTCAGAGGATTAGAGCTGCATCCAAGCATTTCGTAAAGGTGGGGGGTGATAAACCTAGGCCAAAGGGAAGAACCCGATACTGGTATGCTTCGCCCCCGAAAGCAAACCTCAGGAACTTCCTGTGATGCGGATGGATAGATACATGGAAGTAAGCGTCTTTCAAGTCTATTGTGACAAACCAGTCTTCGGACTGAATCTGTGATACAATCATTTTGAGTGTAAGCATTCTGAACAATAAAGTACCGGCTGTAGAACCCTGACTCTCTGCTAGGAGGAGAAACCCTTTCTACAGCTCCCTTTCGAAGAAGTGTCAGTACTTCTTGCTTCATAACCAGAGCCTGCTGGGAGTCCACCCCTGTGGGAAGGACCCCCTGATATCTGGGCGGACGAGAACCGAACTGAATTCTGTACCTTTTTTCTATTATGTGCAGGACCCACAGAGAAATATTTGGCAGAAGTTTCCACGCTGCCAGAAATTCTACTAAAGGGACCAGTCTCTCGAGACTGGCCTCTGGATTCGGTGGAACAATTACTTCGGCAACCTGAAGCAGTGAACCGGCAGGGAACGACCGAACTAATCGTTCTACGACCCTCCTCGGAGGATCGTATGGGACGCGTGCCCTGAAGCGGATAACCGGCAGGGAACACCCGAAATCTGATTTCAAGGGTGCTTTATAGCTTCCTGGTCGGTGACGTCATCCATGACGTCTCGTTTCTCCATTGGACTGATTTTACACGTGTTTCACGATGCAATCACGCAGGGCGTTCCCACCGCGTCTCAAACGCAGCTCGAGTTCCCTTGAAAGGGAACCTGGTTTTCTCAGGAGCCTCCCATCCGGGTACTAACCAGCTCAGCTCTGCTTAGCTTCAGTGGGCAACCAGTCTTGGGCTACAGGGTGATATGGCTGCTGTTTAGTGAGACTAAATGATCTTATCAGTGTTGATACTGCTCCATCTCCTATCACAGTCTTTAATCTTGAAATTAGCTGATGATAAATAAAATTCCACTCATATCTGTTACTTTCGTTGACGTGAACGTTACATTTGCATATAGTGAGGGAATTGAAGAGCGGTTTTATATTCATTTTGCGGAGACACATTTATGTGGCCAGGTGTAAATGTAACAATTTTAAAGGGATACTCCGCTTTTTTTGGAAATAGGCTCATTTTACAACTCCCTCAGAGTTAAACAGTTGAGTTTTACCATTTTCGAATCCATTCAGATTTTCTGATATTTAGAAGAATATCAGTTACCAGACAGTTTCTGGTCCCATTGACTTCCATATATACTATGGAAGTCAATGGGACCAGAAACTGTCTGGTTACTTTTATTCTTCTAAATATCAGAAAATCGGCTGAATGGATTCGAAAACGGTAAAACCCAACTGTTTAACTCTGAGGGAGTTGTAAAATTAGCCTATTTCCAAAAAAAGTGGAGTATCCCTTTAACAAATTAGATAGCTATCTGATCAGCAAAAACACATGAATTGGTGTAAAAAGGCCCAAAGCCTCTTTCACGACTTGGACAGTTTGATGCATGCTCCCAACCTTCGAGTAGAAACAAAAGATTTACCAAAGATTTAAAGCATCTTGAAGCATTGTTTTGATTGTGTCCATCAGTTTGTAGTTTAGTGTATAACAAAACAGTGCAAATGGAAAGATTAGAAAGGGCGATGTACAGTATATTATCGAATTTCCATACATGTTGCCTAAACTTTGCAAGCTGTTTAACCACAAAAAGTCAAACCTATGTATCTTCAATGTATTGGCGCACTTCGTCATCCACAAGACCCATTCGTTGTGCATGAAATGTCTCGAGCCATTGTTGCTAGTAACTTTGTAGAGGCTTGGACACATCTTTTGAACTAGAAACGGAACATCCTTTATATTTTCAGATCTAGAGATTTTTTTAGAGAATTGCTGTTTTTGGTAAACCCATTAGTTTTGCTCTCATTAGATCTGATATCTGTACAAAAATAAAACTTTTTTTTACTTACAGCATTGGTCATACAAATTGTTATTACACTCTAAAAACTGATGGGTTGTTTCAACCCAACTTTGGGTCAAACATGGACAAACCCAGCCGTTGGGTTCAATTTTTACATTACATTTTTAACCCAACGTTTGGGTTTGTCCATGTTTGACCCAAAGTTGGGTTAAAACAACCCAGCATTATTTAGAGTGTAGTTTACATGGGCACTCTCGGAGTTTCTGCCTTCTTCCCTTACCAGCTTAGGTTTTTCTTTGGCATTGTCATCTTTGGTTTGCTCACTGGGAGTATTAAGACACTGATCACTGTAAAGCTGCTTTGTAATAACATGCATTATGATAAGCGCTATAGACATAAAATAGGATTTAACAGAAAAGCACCATTATAGCGAAAATTCGCAAAGTATCCAGAGGGTGTATATTATAAATAGACTTAATGCAATGGAGCTTAACACATGTTGGTGAAACTCTCCCTTTTAGGGTGGGAGTCCTTTAGTTTATTTTTATTTATTTTCTTCTGGTGCAGCTGGAACATGTGGTGAATGTAGCTGGATTACCATTTTTTTATTTCTCTCTTAGCTCTCAGATAAGAGCAACACACAATTTGCTTTTATTATCTACTATTGCTTTGCTCATTTGTAATTGAAACCAATCTGATTTTCTCATCATCAGTGTCGGTCTCAAGACAGCTTTGTCATAGTAGTGTGTGTAAGTCCCTTCAAGCCGTATATTAGTTTTAAAGCAAAATGTTAAATTTCAGAAAATTAATAAATAAATAACTTCATAAGTGTTCACAGCCCTAAACTAATAATTAGCTGAATCAGCCTTATGATTTGATGCATATTACTAGGGACTATTTTCCCACTTTTCTTTGCAAAAGAGTTCCAGATCTGTTACATTGCCAGGGCATCTCCTGGATTTGGATTTATAATGTATTCAAAAAAGTATAAATAGTAATATAAATTAAATGATTGAAAATCGTTGAATTGAAAATATTTTGTGCTAGTTTCAAATGCTAGTTGCTAGGGTTACATTTAGTCTCGTAATAGTGACGCTAAAGGTGCCTCAGATTTTAATGCCTTGTGACAAAAAAACATTTTTGGCGAATAAATGACACAAGAAATAACATTCGTGGTATACACTCACCGGCCACTTTATTAGGTACTAGGGCTGTAGCGATACACTAATCTCACGATACGATACGATACACGATATTCAGCTCACGATACGATATATATCACGATATTCAGCCAACGATACGATTCGATACGATTCGATATTATTCGATACACTTACATCATTTTCTGAAAGATTTAAAGGGGACAGAGTGATTTTGGTGACATCTTGTGAGTGTTCCATTTACTTGGATTGAATTAATTGAACTGAAAACTAAAAACATCAATTACACAATATATGTCTCTGACTGGACAGAGTCTACAGCTTGAATGCTGGACAAAATGAATTAAAGATGTGTTTAGAAAATTAGTTCCATTTATTGAAACAGTGCAAACTGTAGCTTGCAAGCCTTTGAAAAGTAAATAAAGTGCAGTATTGCAATTAACAATGGAGAGTTAAAAAGTGCAAATAAAGTTTTGAGAAAAAAGGTTTTATAAAAGATAAACCTCACATATTTCAGCCTTTAAATCATTTTTATAAAAAGAATGAGTCAAAAAAGATAAATTACAGACTAGGGATGCTCATATTGACCGTTTAACCGTTAACCGAAAGTAACAATTTTGACCGATTAATACTATCAGTTAAGCGGTTTATTTATTTATTTTTTAAAAGCTTTTTTATATATATTTTTGCTTCATGGTTAAATAAAAAACATACTATTATAGCCAATATTTGTTAACTCACTGGGCGCGTCGATATGCGCAACCACACGCCACAGACATATTCTCCCAAGCCTTGTTTATACTCGACGCGTCCGCAAGAGCGCAGTGGAGACTCGCGCTCTTGCGGACGCGTCGAGTATAAACAAGGATTGAGCAAGCAAAATGAAGCGAGGAGCGAGCGAAAAGTAGTAGCTACTATGTGGACAGAAAGGGTGACAAAGTTACTTGCAAACGATGCTACGGGATATTAAAATAAAGCAATAGTGCAAGTAGCCTACAATGCAATATCACTTGCTTAGCAAACACCCACAAGCAAATGAAAGGCGCTTCCCGAAGCTGGCCATTCCAGCGAGACGTTATCTCTGTGTTCCCGAACATCTGTTGCCATCGGAGACGGTGTTTTCTGCCGCGGGTCTAACAGTCCACAGGCTGCGCTCCAGACTTACACAACAACAGCATGTAGACTGTAATGCTACTTTTTAAAATAAAAACTAGACAAGCTGTGGATTGAGGTAGGCCTGCTATTTTTATTTGACGGAAAAACGTAGTCTGATGGAGAAAAACAAAAGCCGGTTTTTCAACACAAACTGATTCAGTGTTTTCTTTTTGTCGTCGTAATTTGTTAATTATTTAAGCTAAAAATATATATATTTATTGTAGGCTTAGGCCTATTGTATGTTTTTTATTTATATTATTTTATTCTGTTTTTCTCTGTTGTCACTGTCAGAAATGCGGCAGGTGCGTGGAAATTTGATCTGAATCCAGGTTCTGTTGTTGATCTGTCCTGTATGCTGCTGTTTGCACGTTGCACGTTAAAATAAACCCTTTAATAAAAACATTTTTTTGGTATTTTTAATGGGTCACAGATACGCGTCAATTTTATTTTTATTTAATGCCAATATAATCTTATCAGTTAACGGTTAATAATCGATTAACGAGTGGCGGTTGTCGGTCGGGAAAATTAACCGAAATGAGCATCCCTATTACAGACATTTACAATGCACATTAGCTTATCTTTTATTATTAATAGTAAAATTAGGTCCGATTTTCCCGTGGCGTCTGTCGTTGCTAAGCAACCATGACCTAAAAACGCTTGCTATAGCTCTGCTACAAGATTTATCTACGGAGAAAAGAAAAACAACCGTAGTGTTTGGGTGCACCCTCATGCTTCATGTTGACCGAGCTTTTAATGTTGTTATGGAAAGGGTGAAGCTGATGGTTGGTTCTTGTCACATGAACTGCGGTCACGGTGCGCTTGCGCCATTCTGAAAAGTTGAGGTGTTTTCATCTCGCTGCGTCTGGAGAAAATGAGCGCGTTGCTTCAATTATGAGCGCGCTTGCCGCACGCCTACATTTGAAATAACGAACTTGAGTGCGCAAAAGACACGATATGTTGACGAGCAAAGTTAAACACGGGGGGGTTGAATGGGACTTATATATCGATACTCGCGGCTTAAAAATCGATACTTTCTTGGGGGAAAAAATATCGATTTATATCGCAGAATCGATAAAATCGCACACCCCTATTAGGTACCCCATGCTAGTAACGGGTTGGACCCCCTTTTGCCTTCAGAACTGCCTCAATTCTTCGTGGCATAGATTCAACAAGGTGCTGGAAGCATTCCTCAGGGAGTTTGGTCCATATTGACATGATGGCATCACACAATTGCCGCAGATTTGTCGGCTGCACATCCATGATGCGAATCTCCCGTTCCACCACATCCCAAAGATGCTCTATTGGATTGAGATCTGGTGACTGTGGAGGCCATTTGAGTACAGCGAACTCATTGTCATGTTCAAGAAACCATTCTGAGATGATTCCAGCTTTATGACATGACGCATTATCCTGCTGAAAGTAGCCATCAGAAGTTGGGTACATTGTGGTCATAAAGGGACGGACATGGTCAGCAACAATACTCAGGTAGGCTGTGGCGTTGCAACGATGGTCAATTGGTACCAAGGGGCCCAAAGAGTGCCAAGAAAATATTCCCCACACCATGACACCACCACCACCAGCCTGAACCGTTGATACAAGGCAGGATGGATCCATGCTTTCATGTTGTAGACGCCAAATTCTGACCCTACCATCCGAATGTCGCAGCAGAAATCGAGACTCATCAGACCAGGCAACGTTTTTCCAATCTTCTATTGTCCAATTTCGATGAGCTTGTGCAAATTGTAGCCTCAGTTTCCTGTTCTTAGCTGAAAGGAGTGGCACCAGGTGGGGTCTTCTGCTGCTGTAGCCCATCTGCCTCAAAGTTCGACGTACTGTGCGTTCAGAGATGCTCTTCTGCCCACCTTGGTTGTAACGGGTGGTTATTTGAGTCACTGTTGCCCTTCTATCAGCTCGAACCAGTCTGGCCATTCTCCTCTGACCTCTGGCATCAACAAGGCATTTCCGCCCACAGAACTGCCGCTCACTGGATGTTTTTTTCTTTTTCGAACCGTTCTCTGTAAACCCTAGAGATGGTTGTGCGTGAAAATCCCAGTAGATTAGCAGTTTCTGAAATACTCAGACCAGCCCTTCTGGCACCAACAATCATGCCACGTTCAAAGTCACTCAAATCACCTTTCTTCCCCATACTTCTTCATTTTTAACTGATTCATCATATCACTGACTAGACATTACTTACTGTAAGATAATCTGAATATTTTGAGCTACTATAGTGCTGACTCTTATTGAAATTGAAAGTTGCTTGGCTTTCCACAAAGACAGCATGGTTTCTAACTGAATTGAATTGAATTTATTTCAGGATAGCCCCTTGAGATGTAACATCTCATTTTCAAGGGGGTCCTGCATCTAAATATACATGTACAGACACAAAAGCCAACAACACAGCATCCACAAAGGAAAGACACAGACACACATACAAAACATTAACTCGCTCACCTGCCCTTAACCCCACAATAAACATAGCACACTTAATAAATATATTAACCAAAATCAGCCAAATACATTAAACAACTAATGCGTCATTTATCAGTATGCCTTATACAAAATGTAACATGCAGTATAATGTCGCATCTCACACAGAAGTGTCAAAGAAAATCCAGAAAAAAAAAAGAAAAAAAAAAAAAAAAAAAGAAGAGAAAAAAAAAAGATGTAGGCTATAATACAACTATATGTTTTCTACATAGATCATTATACAGTATGTAGTACCATTGTGGTCCCTAATTACAAGAACATGTAGTTTTAAGAAAAGAAAAAAGTGATGATTTGAATAAACCAATTAAAGAAATAGACCTCAAAAAAAGAGGAAGGTTATTCCAGTCATGAGGGGCTTTATAATGAAATGCTCTCCTACCAGCTACAGAAAGTAACCTTGGAACCTTAAAAAATGTTGGGCATTGGAGGTGCCTCAGTGAGTATGTTGAGCAAAGGGGTATTAAATGCTGTTTAAGATATTCAGGACAATTGAAATGAACACATTTAAAGATAAATAGAATCCAGTGGTAGTCCCTTCGTTGTTTAGGTTGCAACCAGTTTAATGAATCATACATAAAACAATGGTGAGTTTTAAATGGACAGTTCAATATAAATCTGCACAAAGAGTTGAATACAACATTAATAGGTTTGAGATTGGACTCAAAGGTATTAGTGTAAACTATGTCTGCATAGTCAATAATCGGTATTACCAGCTGAGAAATATTTTTTTTTCTAACTTGAATTGAAAAACAATTAATTGATCTGTACAGAGTGTTAAGACACCCGTATACTTTACCAATGATATTATCAATGTGTATCTTAAAGGTAAAGTTGGAGTCAAGCCAGAGGCCCAAATATTTAAATTTCTCAACAATCTGCATAAGGGTCCCATCTAAAAACTTTATTTCAAAACCTGAAGCACAACACCGATTTTGTATCGTGGAAAACACCATACAGCAGGACTTCTTCATATCAACAGAAGTTTATTAATAGACAGCCACTGTTGTATTTTATCAAAGTCAGATTGAAGAGTTCTTTGAACGTGCAACAAATCACGATCAGAGGTATAGACAACAGTATCATCAGCATAGAGCTCTAATTCACAATGAGAACAAACTTGTGCCAGGTCATTGATAAAGATTGAAAAAAGTAAGGGGCCTAAAGTTGAGCCTTGAGGAACACCTTTATCAACAATTAGGTAATCTGACTGGAATCCTTGATAAACAACACATTGACGCCTATTATGCAAATAAGAGTTAAACCAAAGCAGAGCATGTTTGTTCAAACCAATAGAGTAAAGCTTATCCAGTAGAAGATAATGGTCAACCATATCAAAGGCCTTTGAAAGATCAATGAAAGCAGCACCAATGAAATTACCTTTATCAAATCCAGAGAAGACATCATTTGTAAATTTTACAAGTGCAGTTGAAGTAGAAAAATTGGCTCTACTACTACAACTAATACTGTAATGTATTCACTTTAGTAAATAAAGTCTTTCCACAGTCTGGAGTCATTTCTTCTCAGTGTTTGGTGAATGTTGGCATCAGCATCTGCAAACTCAGACATGTGTAAGTACTGATCTTTTATACTACAAGTATTAGAACACGATTGGTTAGATATGAAGGTAATAAGTGCCGTAACAATTGAGTCTTCCAGGCAGAACTTGCACTAGAGCTTTCATTTTTACCAGAAAGACTCGGGAGTTAAAATTACGTAATAAAGCATTCATTTATTACCAGACCAGAAATCATTATGTTATGAGCTTCTTTGTCGAAGGCAGGGGCGCAGCCGACCCCCAAAAATAGGTGGAGGAAATTATTTCCACCGGGAAGGAGCCCACCCCCAAAGAACTGTAAAAGAAATGTATACCCACCAGTCGTGTATCCTTTTGTCCCTAAAACATAGAATGTAAAAATAAGTTAAACGTCAATAAGCATGACAAAACATAAAATCGTGGAAGGCCTCATAGACCAAGAGCTTAATCAGTAAAAGAGGGACACTTTCATCATTGTGAGAGAAAACAGCAAAATCTGTAATGGTATGAAGACATATTGAGAGGAAAGCAAGGGAGCTGTGAAAGAGTGAAACATTTAGATCAAGAGTGAGAAGCTACATAGAGACAAGGCCACACTAAACCACAAGGCCACACAGAGACTAGGCAAGGCAAGTCAAGTTTTATTTATATAGCACATTTACACAATGGTAATTCAAAGGGCTTTACGTAGAAGAAATTAAAATAATCAAACAGTGGGACGAACAGTGGCACAGTGCTCATTCAGTAATGCACAGCTAAACAGATGTGTTTTGAGTCTGGATTTGAATGTGACTACTGTAGGAGCACATCTGATCTCTTCTGGAAACTGTTCCAGCATAATAACTAAAAGTTCTGGACTAGCTGCAACTGTCTTATGGTGTTTTTAGGAAGGCCAGTGAGAAGACATTACAGTAATCCACCCTGCTGGTGATGAAAGCATGCACAAGTTTCTCTAAGGGGGCTTTTACACTGAGCTGGTTTGCTGCGGTCCGAGCCCGAGCGCGATTGTTCCCGGCGCCCCCTGCAGCGTTGGTCTGGTTTCACACTCAACTTGATTCCCCTGGTGCGTTTGCGTGCATATGACGTCATCGCAAACATGCACGGCGCATGATAGAAAACAGAACGCTGGTCAATATTGTGTTTTTTTAATTCGCTGCTATAGTTGAGTGAACGATACAGGTCTACTGTGCGTGTGTCACATAAGGTGGAGTTCTGCTGCTTGCAAACGCACTCTTTTGAGGAGACAGTGGATTTCTAAATGTGTTGCCCTGATTCCACGCGCAATGCAGAAATACACTGCAGACTCACTCTCGCTCGTATCCAAGGTAAATCATCAACACTATCATCCCTTACAAGTGTTTTATTTAACTGAATACATCACAATAAGCTAAAACGCATGCGCAGGTTACTTTAATTCCTGAACAAGTGTGCACCCGAGTCCGTGTTCCTTTTACATTCACGCAAACCGCGGCACGGTTCGGGAGCGACCGAACTCAGACCACCTCTTCCATGTAGTCTCGGGTTCGGTACCCAGTGCGCACCCGGGTCCCATGGCAGCGTTCACATTAGCGATTTTACATGCGAACCCTGCCCCGTTCCGAACTAAACTGCCAGTGTGAAAACCCGATAAGTCTTGACTCGAAACAAAATATATAATTCTTGCAATATTTTTTAGATGGTAGTATGCTGATTTAGTTATTGCTTTGTCATGACTACTGAAACTTAGGTCTGACTCTAGAGTCACACCGAGATTCCTGACTTGATTTTTAGTTGTTTGACCCCTAGAGTGAAGGTATGCGTTCACCTTGAGAACTTCATGTTTGTTTCCAAATGCAATGAGATCAGTTTTGTCTTTGTTTAACTGAAGAAAGTTTTGGCACATCTAACTGTTGACTTCATTAATGCATTGGTACAGGGAGTCAATGGGGCTGTAGTCTGTTGTCACTTCCGGTGTGAGAACGCTAGGCGCGCTTGTGCTGCCGCTTCACGCTGTTATCTGTTTGTCTGCTGTTCTACGTTTGTTTGTTTTTTGGGATATGTTTTTTCTTGGAATCGATCTTCTTGGATTATTCACTGAACCTTCTTACACAATCAACACTTGGATTATTCACCGGACTATTTACACGCTCAGAAGTTTCACGATCCTGTCACACTGATCGGCTACGAGCCCTCTCCACTTCGCATCCCTATCCCTCGCGACATCTGATACTGTGAGTCTCCCCTCTCTTTATCATTTTGTGGTGTCAATCCTTGGTATGGTAGGGCAGCCTTCCCTTCTGTGGATTGTGTGGATTGTGGGTCTGATACGGTTCTGGCTAACGTAGTTAAACCGATAAATTATTGTGCAGGTCGCGTTGGACATTACTGGTCATGTCATCACGTATCCGATTGCAGGTTTTGTTTTTTGCTCTTTTTTGGTTAGTGCTACTTTTTAATGACGGCAATCAAACTTGTTGCCCCGAGATGGCGTTACAATTTTCTGCAGCCCATCTCAGATCATACAAAGGATCGCTACGGTTGGCTTCGGACACCTATAAATGGTGTGAACAACTTGGAGTGTTACGCCGACCGCGCTACATACACCGGTCGCGGAAGAAACTTCGGAGCTATCACTGCTCGTCTTTTAATAACATTCCGGTTGTCTGTACACACACCCGTGCGTTGGATACAACACAGCTGGAAAAACGATCCATCAACTTGGGAAATCTGAGATCATTGCGTTTCGAACCTGAACTCGGAACCTGCAGACGCGCATCTTCAGACCTGCGATGTGCGCTGTTGAACACACGCTCTCTAACTGGTAAAGCATCAGTATTAAATGACATAATCACTGACACAAACCTGGACATGCTATTGTTGACCGAAACCTGGCAGGTTCCCAATGACCTTTTCAACCTGAACCTCCTAGCTCCACCTGGGTACATCTACTTCTCTCAGCCACGTCTTCATCGTAGAGGTGGAGGGCTGGCTGTAGTTTGCCGTGAGACTATTAAAACTTCCAGGATCGAGTTTCACGATGTTTCAGCATTTGAATATCTAGCGCTGAAAATGACTGGCCAAACACCACTGGCTGTAATCTTAATTTACCGACCTCCTAAATCCCACTCTGACTTTTTCTCTGAGATTAGTGCATTACTTACTCTTGTCTGTGGTAGCTATCAATCTGTTATTCTGCTTGGTGACTTTAATATACATGAAAACACTGCACAGTGCAATGAATTGATGTCTCTACTGGACTGCTTCAACCTAACCCAACATGTAACTTTTGCTACTCACTCCAGAGGTCATATACTGGATCTCATATGCACATCTGGCTTAAATAATATCTGTGTTAATGGTTCGGACTTTGCTTTCTCTGATCATAAACTCATAAGCTTCAGTTGTAGTTTTCCAGTAGCTATGTCACCACTGAAGAAAACACTGACTTATCGCAAAATCAACTCTGTGAATCCATCTTCTTTTTCTGCATCAATAAGGGATTCTACCTTGTCTGAAAGTCTACTATCTAACTGTCCATCAGAGATCTGCTGTATATACAACAATGCTTTGTCTCAAATACTTGATATGCATGCTCCTGTTAAAACTAGATTGGTTCCATCTACTCGTGCTTCACCCTGGTTCACTCCTGAATTACGAACGATAAAAACTGAGGGTCGCCGCCTAGAAAGACTATACAGGAGAACTGGGCTTATCGTGCACTCTTTGGCTTTCAAAGAACACTTGCTTAAGTACCGTACAGCCCTTAATAATGCAAGATCTTCTTATTTCACCTCTACCATTAGAAATTCCAAATGCAGGCCCAGATCACTATTTGCAATGATTAACAAACTCACAAATCCACCACAACATGTTATTTCGGGCTCTGTGAGGCTTGTAAATAGCTTTTCTCAATTTTTCTCTGATAAATTGAGGTCAATCACTGCATCCATTACAAAAAACACTCCTCATAAAAGTGACTCAAATGTTCATTTAAGGTTAGCTGGTTCCGCTCACTTGACAAACTCCCTTTCTGCTTTCACTCTGACTACTCCTGCTGCCATAAGTGATCTAATTGTGAAATCAAATTCCACATCCTGCCGGCTTGATCCTATACCTACTGTTTTGCTGAAGTTGTGTGTGCCCGAGGTTGCTCCCTTCATAACACATATGGTAAACTGTAGTTTAGCGTCTGGCGTTGTTCCACCCGAATTAAAAATGGCTGCGGTGACCCCGATTCTTAAAAAACCAGGCCTTGACCACCTAAATATGGATAACTACCGACCTATATCCAATTTAACATTCATGAGCAAAGTCCTTGAAAGGGTTGTTGCTTCACATTTACGAACACATTTGGATGCTAATGGTCTTTTTGAACCTTTTCAATCTGGATTTCGCCCATCACACAGCACTGAAACTGCCCTTCTTCGGGTGGTCGACGATATTCTTTTGTCCATGGATTCAGGGCTGATAAACATTTTGATGCTCCTTGATTTAAGCGCTGCTTTTGATACAGTTTGCCATGAAATATTGATCTCTAGGCTTTCTGATATTGGCATCACTGGCTCTGCCCTTTCCTGGCTCATTTCATACATCAGTGACAGAAAGTATTATATCACTATACAAGGGTTTAGATCTGCCACTGCCTCACTTACACAGGGTGTTCCTCAGGGTTCGGTCCTTGGTCCACTACTATTCATCATATACATCTATCCACTCGGTGACATCATACGCAGGCATGGACTTCAATTCCATTGCTATGCTGACGATATTCAAATATATCTCACCACCAGCTCTGATAGGCCATCTCTACCTGACTCACTCACTGCATGTATCAGGGACATCAAGCATTGGATGTCACTGAATTTCCTCAAGCTAAATGATAAGAAAACCGAGATATTAGTCATTGGCTCTGCTGCCTCAGTCAAAAGGATGGGCCAGTCCTTTGATATTGATGGAATTCACATAAAGCCCTCGTCATCGATTCGTAACCTTGGTGTCTTATTTGATCAAACTCTATCCTTTGGCTCTCATATTTCTTCTCTTGTTAAAAACTCTTTTTTTCATCTTCGCAATATTGCTCGCTTACGATCTTCTCTTACCTTAGCAGATGCTGAAACCTTAATTCATGCATTAATCACATCACGCCTGGACTATTGCAATGCCCTATTTCTGGGTCTTCCCAAAAAATGTATTGCAAGATTACAGTATGTTCAAAACTCTGCAGCAAGAGTCCTCACCGCTACTAGGCGTTCTGCGCACATTACTCCTCTGCTTCACGAACTTCACTGGCTACCTGTGGCATCACGTATCCACTTTAAGGTATTGCTTCTTACGTTCAAGGCACTAAATGGTCTTGCTCCACAATATTTGTCTGACCTACTCCACCCTTACCGTCCTACACGGTCTCTCAGATCAGCTGAACTTGGTTTACTGTCCGTCCCTCGTTTCCGGTTGTCTACTGTAGGAGGAAGGTCTTTCAGTGCTAATGCTCCTCAATTATGGAATTCGCTACCTCTTACACTACGCAATACCTCTTCTGTGGTTACTTTCAAGACCCAGTTAAAAACATATCTTTTTAACATGCATTTTGGATAATGTGATTATATGTATCCTATTTGACTGTAATATATGGGTGTTTAAATGTATTGCATGTACAATGTAAAGCGACCTTGCGCATTTGGAAAGGCGCTATATAAATAAAACTTCTTCTTCTTCTTCTTCTTCTTCTTGTAGTCGTTAGGCGATAGGGCTAAGTAGAGCTGTGTGTCGTCTGCATAGCTGTGGTAAGCAATTTGGTTATTTTTCATTATTTGGCTCATTGGGCTAATACACAGGTTGAATAGGAGTGATGCAATAGGCTAATTGAGCCTTGAGGGACTCTGCATGTCATGGATGTCTATTCAGACTTATGGTGTCCTATACTCACATAATCACCTCGGTAACACTTTATTTTAAGGTGCTATTAATAAGCAGTAATTAACAGTTAATAAGACACTTATAAGACCTTATAAGATGCATATAAGATGCATATAAGCATTAACTACTTCATATAACTTCTGAGGACGCTTTGTTTCACTTTTCCCGCTCTACTCAATCATGCCGCCGACGAGCCTCACGACAGTTACAGCCAGGGTGAGTGTAGACTCCATCCCCTGGGGTCCAGCTGGGTCATGACCACTCCGGGGCCGCTCAGTTGCCTCTCCGGGTCCGCCTTGTGCTTTAATTAACCCTTATATGAAGTAGTTAATGCTTATATGCATCTTATAAGGTCTTATAAGTGTCTTATTAACTGTTAATTACTGCTTATTAATAGCACCTTAAAATAAAGTGTTACCCAAAAATCATTTATTATCTTTATAAGCGCTGTCTCTGTGCTGTGATGCGGCCGAAAACCAGATTGAAAATTGTCCATTTGAGATTAAGCATTTGTGCAGCTGATTGAAGACAACTTTTTGATCTTGCCTATGAAAGGAAGATTTGAGATCGGTCTGTAATTGCTCAATATTTCACTAACCAGATTGCTCTTTTTCAGGAGGGGCTTGACAACTGCAGTTTTAAGGGACTTCATATGAAGTATACTTCATTTGCAGAGAATGCTGTTTACTAGAGCTTAATGACACGCAGCCACAAAACCAGTAAAAACAAAACTGGGCAAAGTAATGAGGACAGTACCGTAGAGCTTTGGCCAGTCACTTAATGAACAGCATAACCTGCTTAGCATAATACAACTGCACAGTACTTGCATGTAATACCAGCTCACTCAAACAGTACATATCACAATATAGTTGTTTTTTTTTTTTTTTGCTGGTTTATATTTTAATCAAAATGTAGTAAAGCCTTAACTTAACTAATGACATCATGGTTGAATAATTCAGTGAATTAAACACTTAACCAATGACATCATATTCTCATCTTATCTAAGATAATTTGATTCTTTTCTCTTCATTTTTAGATCATCACAAACCAAATGATAAGATCAGTCAACAATGAATGATAAATCACAGATAAACAGACATCATTGGAATTTTATATTAAAGAAACATGCAATTATGCACCGGCTAAACTCTTAAAGTAAGTTTCTTTTTTTCTCCCCTTGACTTCTCTGGGACTCTTTGTTGTTCTAATACTTAAAAATAGTGTCGATTTAAAAATAGCAACATCTTTAGCGGTTGACACATTTCTAACATCACATGGAAACGCACAATACTGCCCAGCTTTATTACACATTTCAATTCTCTTTAGCTTTAATTCAAGGCATTTAGAATTTCCTTTGATTAATTATTCAGTGCAAATATCCTTCCTTGCAAAAAATATAATTTGCAAAGAAATCCAAATAAGTATATCATTTAAAAAGATACAATAAGAAATAAACGTTTCTTGTTACATTTATCTAAGAGCAATTTGTCTCTGAAATTGTAAAACCTCTGTCCATTTCCCTGGTCGTGTGGAGTGAGTCAACAGCAGACATCTGTCTCTATTACCCGGCAAACTGGGCAAAGGTGAAAGAGAGAGAAAAGATACACAAGACACACATGACAGAATCATAATTAACTGTGGCAATGCAATGCCACCTTTACGTTCACTTCTAATTAGGTAAAAGCCTTTCAGCAGAGAATGCAAACATAATCTCTCAAATTGATATGGCCACATGGCCTAAGCAGCAATTTGTGTCAGTGATGCTGTGTTGTATGAAGGCTCATTTGAAAGCTGAGAGTCTGTGCATCTGTGGTGCCACACCACCGGCCCCTGAGTATCAGCCGCGTCTGGGGACTCATTACTCCGGTCTCGTGTCCTTTCTGAGATTCAAACTCAAAGGAAAGTTACAGATGCGAAGGTTCAGCAGTGAGGCTTCTGAAGGTGCACACTGAGCGCTCATTAACGGCTTCAGCATGCACGACAACAAAGGAAATCATAGAAGATAAAGATTTTATTATTACGGTCTCCACCATTGCTCAGTGAAAAAAAATAATTAAATAGCAGTATCTCCCTGCTATATTTTGAAAATTGTTGATGCAACAGCATTATGAGGACTCTCCATAGGCGTAATGGTTTTTATACCGTACAAACTATATATTCTATCCCCCTACACTGCCCCTATCCCTAAACCTACCCATCACAGGAGACATGCTGCATTTTTAATTTTTAATAAAACATTGTTTTTTATGTTTTTAAGCCATTTGATTTATGAGGACTTTTGAAATGTCCTCATAAACCACCCATAAGTTGTAATACCAGTGTAATACACATGTCATTATACAAATTTGTGTCCTCATAAATCACATAAACCAACTCGCACGCAGGCACGCACGCACGCACGCACGCACGCACGCACGCACACACACACACACACACACACACACACACACACACAAACACACACACACACACACATTTACAGACATCCAGGGCGCCTGTGTGAAAAAGTAATAATTGTGTAACCATTTACACCCAAACACTAGTAACACTCCCATAGAAACAAGAACTTAATAACAAGAACTACTTATAGCCAGGGTGTGAATTACACAATGATCTTTACACACACGCACACACGTACACACACGCACACACGCACACACGCACACACATGTACACACACGCACACACACACACACACACGCACACACACACACACACACACACACACACACACACACACACACGCAAGCACGCACACACACACACATGTACACATGCACACATGTACACACACACACACACACAAATGTGTGTTTATGTGTGTTTCGTACATTCAGTTTAACAGCATTAAAGGACAAACGTTATCATTCAACTGAACTGTGTATTTGCATTTTAAACACATTATGTTTGATGTCATGCACAATGTCATGCACAGTTTTATAGTGTATTTACAGTTTTTTACAATCACTTTGCTACTATTTTCAGAACCTTGATGCCATTTTTCAAAACTCTAGACACAAAACTCAAAACGGTTATCACTTGTAACACAGGCTGTCTAATGTTCAAAACATTGCATTGCGCATTCACATCTTTAAAGAAATCTTGCACTTGCACAATCATTGGTTCAAAAAACAAATTTACTGAGAAATACCATTGAAACATAACTATAGATCACCCACACACACCGCAACCCATATTTACACTGTGTCATTGTTCGTACAATCATTAAATATTGTAGAACAAAATAGGTGATACAGGTTGCATTATGGTCTACATGTACAGTAAATACATCTCTGTAAAAGCACTGCAGTAGTGGAGAGAATAAAGACATAGTGGAGACATAAGTTTGTAATATATTGATGCAAAACACTACAGTATAATCACAACATAGGTTTATTGGAATCAAAGCAAAAATATACAATATTATAGGCTACACCCATGGATATTGTAGTCTAATTGGTTCATGCTCCACGCTAATTGGTGACAATGAATCTCGCTATCTTGAAACTTTCATGATTTACTGTAAACACGGAAGATTGTTTGTCTGTTTCCATACAACTATGCATTAAGAGTAATGCAACAGTTACTTATCATTTTGAGCAGTTGTATCAGTTGAAATGTAATGTGTGAATTGCCTTTTGAAATAGTAGTACTTTGATGTTAAGTTGTGTCATATTGAACAGGTGATTTTTGTTGAATGAACAAATGATCTAAGTTTTATGTGTATTGTATCCAAGCAATTGAGAAAAGGGTTAGAGTTTTGAAAAATGTGCATTTTGATCATTGGTTGTGAGTTTTGTGTCTAAATGTGTGAAATATTGACATCAAGGTTCTGAAAATAGTAACACAGTGATTGTAAAAAACTGTAATTTAACTGCTCAGGTCACATTAAAGGTTATGGCCTATTTCAGGGGTGGCCAAAATTACGATTTAAAATCAGTCAGAGCTAGAAATGGATCTTCATATTTAGAGGTAAAGCTTCATAGATCACTTTCTTTGAATCTTGTTTTGATGTCCTTCAGGGGATCAAGCTCAACCCACCCCATAATCCACAGCCTGCTGACAGTATATTGTGTTTTATACAGTGTTTCATCTTCAGATTCTGGCCCTATCCTCCTCATAGAGTTGCCTCATCTCAGCTTCAATGCATTTCTTTGTGAAGATCTTCAGAAATGTTCTTCCTTTGTGACGTGATGCGCCACGCTTCAGTGAACTGTAATTGTGAGGGCAGTTTATTGTTGGTGTCTCTGCTCTGGTAAATCTCATGGATCTTTTGGTCCCCAGCATCCTTGAACGAGTTTAGAGACACCACACAGATTCTTTGACTTTCAGTTGCTCTTTTCATGCTTTAGCCCCCTTGTCAGGGCACAGTGTGCACTGCAGTGAAGAGGACACTTGCCCTGCTTTAATGAAACACAGACAGCTGATGCCAGGGACACCATATTGGGATTATTGATTGGATCAACAAAGACACACACAAGCTTTCATTCATATGCAGCGTGCTGTCGTGAGTTGGATGCCCTGGTAGTGATATAATGTATCTGCTTTTAGTAGCAGGTGACTGTATTCTAAGCCAATCAAATACAGAATCCATTAACACATATGGGGCTCAGAATAAAGACCATTATCTTGGCCTTAAACACTCTAGCATCCCAGTAAACTTACATTGGACAAGCCGTGTGGAGAATGGATCGATAGATGGATTTTTGCATTTACCCATAATGTATTATAAAGATCACAACGTTTTTTTGCCCCTTGAAGTACAGAAAACTACGGGTAACGGCACATACATATTCTTTTACAGTCTAAGGTTGCAACACACACACCAATATAATTATAAGTACTGTCTTAATGAGATATATGCCCGGTTAACATGAAGAGAAGACGCAGATATTTCCCTGCGGTTTGGCCCTCTCATTTACACGAAAACTCTGTTATTATCACAGACAACGATTATTTCTAAAAACTCCGGCCAAAGTGGAGATTTCTGATAAAACCGGTTATGTGTTGCCGTGTCGACTGGGAGAAACGGGGTTTTAGCTTTTCAAACGTCACATTATGCGGCAGAAAATGCGTGACGTCATGTGATCGCCCAGTTTGGCAGTTATGATGGCGCTCGACGGCGTATTTATGCGGGTTGATGTAAATCACAATCT
>CM070831.1:37540623-37586667 GCA_036326025.1 Chrosomus eos
CCGTCTTGTGCTTTAATTAACCCTTATATGAAGTAGTTAATGCTTATATGCATCTTATAAGGTTTTATAAGTGTCTTATTAACTGTTAATTACTGCTTATTAATAGCACCTTAAAATAAAGTGTTACCCAAAAATCATTTATTATCTTATAAGCGCTGTCTCTGTGCTGTGATGCGGCCGGAAAACCAGATTGAAAATTGTCCATTTGAGATTAAGCATTTGTGCAGCTGATTGAAGACAACTTTTTGATCTTCCCTATGAAAGGAAGATTTGAGATCGGTCTGTAATTGCTAAATATTTCACTAACCAGATTGCTCTTTTTCAGGAGGGGCTTGACAACTGCAGTTTTAAGGGACTTCATATGAAGTATACTTCATTTGCAGAGAATGCTGTTTACTAAGCTTAATGACACGCAGCCACAAAACCAGTAAAAACAAAAACTGGGCAAAGTAATGAGGACAGTACGGTAGAGCTTTGGCAGTCACTTAATGAACAGCATAACCTGCTTAGCATAATACCACTGCACAGTACTTGCATGTAATACCAGCTCACTCAAACAGTACATATCACAATATAGTTTTTTTTTTTTTTTGCTGGTTTATATTTTAATCAAAATGTAGTAAAGCCTCTACTTAACCAATGACATCATGGTTGAATAATTCAGTGAATTAAACACTTAACCAATGACATCATATTCTCATCTTATCTAAGATAATTTGATTCTTTTCTCTTCATTTTTAGATCATCACAAACCAAATGATAAGATCAGTCAACAATGAATGATAAATCACAGATAAACAGACATCATTGGAATTTTATATTAAAGAAACATGCAATTATGCAATGGCTAAACTCTTAAAGTAAGTTTCTTTTTTTCTCCCCTTGACTTCTCTGGGACTCTTTGTTGTTCTAATACTTAAAAATAGTGTCGATTTAAAAATAGCAACATCTTTAGCGGTTGACACATTTCTAACATCACATGGAAACGCACAATACTGCCCAGCTTTATTACACATTTCAATTCTCTTTAGCTTTAATTCAAGGCATTAGAATTTCCTTTGATTAATTATTCAGTGCAAATATCCTTCCTTCAAAAATATAATTTGCAAAGAAATCCAAATAAGTATATCATTTAAAAAGTTTACAATAAGAAATAAACGTTTCTTGTTACATTTATCTAAGAGCAATTTGTCTCTGAAATTGTAAAACCTCTGTCCATTTCCCTGGTCGTGTGGAGTGAGTCAACAGCAGACATCTGTCTCTATTACCCGGCAAACTGGGCAAAGGTGAAAGAGAGAGAAAAGATACACAAGACACACATGACAGAATCATAATTAACTGTAGCAATGCAATGCCACCTTTACGTTCACTTCTAATTAGGTAAAAGCCTTTCAGCAGAGAATGCAAACATAATCTCTCAAATTGATATGGCCACATGGCCTAAGCAGCAATTTGTGTCAGTGATGCTGTGTTGTATGAAGGCTCATTTGAAAGCTGAGAGTCTGTGCATCTGTGGTGCCACACCACCGGCCCCTGAGTATCAGCCGCGTCTGGGGACTCATACTCCGGTCTCGTGTCCTTTCTGAGATTCAAACTCAAAGGAAAGTTACAGATGCGAAGGTTCAGCAGTGAGGCTTCTGAAGGTGCACACTGAGCGCTCATTAACGGCTTCAGCATGCACGACAACAAAGGAAATCATAGAAGATAAAGATTTTATTATTACGGTCTCCACCATTGCTCAGTGAAAAAAAAATAATTAAATAGCAGTATCTCCCTGCTATATTTTGAAAATTGTTGATGCAACAGCATTATGAGGACTCTCCATAGGCGTAATGGTTTTTATACCGTACAAACTATATATTCTATCCCCTACACTGCCCCTATCCCTAAACCTACCCATCACAGGAGACATGCTGCATTTTTAATTTTTAATAAAACATTGTTTTTTATGTTTTTAAGCCATTTGATTTATGAGGACTTTTGAAATGTCCTCATAAACCACCCATAAGTTGTAATACCAGTGTAATGCACATGTCATTATACAAATTTGTGTCCTCATAAATCACATAAACCAACTCACACGCACGCAGCGCACGCACGCACGCACACACACACACACACACACACACACACACACAAACACACACACACACACACACACACACATTTACAGACATCCAGGGCGCCTGTGTGAAAAAGTAATAATTGTGTAACAATTTACACCCAAACACTAGTAACACTCCCATAGAAACAAGAACTTAATAACAAGAACTACTTATAGCCAGGGTGTGAATTACACAATGATCTTTACACACACGCACACACGTACACACACGCACACACGCACACACACACATACAGGTTAGCATGACTTATAAGGACATTTTCTTCAAACCAGAAAAAAAGGTGGTTTAGGGGGACTATGACTTCCCTTTATGCTAGAGCTTTCAAATAAAAATGGAAATGCTTTTAAAAATCACGACTTCAAAACTCAAACTCTATTATTTATTTACACCTTATAAAACAAGATACATGGCACCCTGATTTTTTGCTGACTTACAAGGACATGTGTCCTAGAAGACAAAAACCAGGATTATGAGGACAATTGGATTACAAGGACTATGTGATGTCACAATGACATCACAGTTCATTAACATATACAAAGAAACATGACTACACACTGCACTGCAAAGACAGATGGGTTTACTGGGACTATGAGATGTATTTGATATGAAAGTTAATGATCACTACAGAAAAACGAAGGTTGGTTTGTAGCTTAAAGGTTATTTATATGATGCATGTGTATATATAATATATATATATATATAATATATATATATATATATATATATATATATATATACACACACACTTCACATACAGTGAAGTTCTCCCACTTAGAAATCATGGAGGGGTCTGAAATTGTCATCGTAGGTGCATGTCCACTGTGAGAGACATAATCTAAAAAAAAAATCTCAGAAATCACAATGTATGATTTATTATTTACTATTTTTTTGTATGATACAGCTGCAAATAAGTATTTGAACACCTGTCTATCAGCTAGAATTCTGACCCTCAAAGACCTGTTAGTCTGCCTTTAAAATGTCCACCTCCACTCCATTTATTATCCTAAATTAGATGCACCTGTTTGAGGTCTACGGGGAAATTGCTAAGCAGCTTGGTGAAAAAAGGTCCACTGCTGGAGCAATCATTAGAAAATGGAAGAAGCTAAACATGACTGTCAATCTCCCTCGGACTGGGGCTCCATGCAAGATCTCACCTCGTGGGGTCTCAATGATCCTAAGAAAGGTGAGAAATCAGCCCAGAACTACACGGGAGGAGCTGGTCGATGACCTGAAAAGAGCTGGGACCACTGTTTCCAAGGTTACTGTTGGTAATACACGAAGACGTCATGGTCTGAAATCATGCATGGCACGGAAGGTTCCCCTGCTTAAACCAGCACATGTCCCGTCTTAAGTTTGCCAATGACCATTTGGATGATCCAGAAGAGTCATGGGAGAAAGTCATGTGGTCAGATGAGACCAAAATATAACTTTTTGGTCATATTTCCACTAGGCGTGTTAGAGGAAGAAGAATGATGGGTACCATCCCAAGAACACCATCCCTACTGTGAAGCATGGGGCTGGTACCAAATTATGCCCCTGCCTTGAGGGCTTCGCCGTGTATGGAGGGATTGTCATATTTTCATCTGTGCTATTTAAGTGTGCAACATCTTTCCGATCACCAGGGAAAAGTTATGCAATTTAACGCAAAGGCCCTAAGGGTGGCGGCCACAAAAAAGTCACGTGACTGAAACCCATGAATGATCTCAGAATGAGAATATGACAAGGTCAGCTACTTTTTCTGACACTTTGCAAACACAAATATTAACACAGAGCATGTCCATTACTCTGACCTTCACCTATCCATGTCTCCTTAATTTAAAGAGGTTCATTCCTGTGCATCAAGCAGGTACAGTTGAGCTCTTATGCATGTTTACTGATCAATGTTTTTATGTGAATGAAAGCCTGAATTAAATCAGTTAAATCATGGTGTCTCATCAGAAGACTGGATTAAACCACTCAATTCATATGGATTTGTTTTACCATCTCTTTATAAATGTTTTGAAGCATCACAGTTTTGGTTGAACAGACTTTCAATTAAGGCTGTTGCGATAACCGCAATATTGCAGTACAGTGCTACCGACAGGCATGCATGACTGCCTTTTGATCTTCTTTCCCGGTTTTCAACAACTTAGTACCGTAAGATTTTAATGAAACATCCTCGCTGGTAATAAAGAAACAATACCTGCCCTCCATTAAAGAGGCCTCTGAGGGGTGGCAACTAAGCAGTTGAGCATTTAAAAAAAATCACAAGTTTTAACCATGTTAATATCTTGTATTTAATATTCTGAAGTGCATTAAAACAATGTGAACAGCAATACATTTGTTATCTTGCAAACAATGCAGATACTACAATTAACCCTTGTGTTATGTTGCGGGTTAATTTGACCCGTTTTGATTTTCTAGTTGTTGGAAATACTGGTTAACCTTTGTTTTTTTTTTCTTGACATTTTGTGACTTTTTCTCATTTATCATGATGAACATGCATGCAAAGTTTCAACATGCTGATGTGTTTTGACATATACAAACAAAATGACTGTTACGTTCATGATGTTCGCGGGTCAATTTGACCCTCATAGACAGCCATTCAAAAGCAACTGTACAGACACAAAATAAAAACATTTATTTTCTGTATGTAAGGGCACTTCAATTCCAGTTCTAACATGCAAGTGTATCTAAAAGTGCTCTAACCCTAAACAAACACACCTGAAAAAGCTAAAATCAGTGTTTAGAATTATTTGCAAATTACAGATGAAAATCTTTGTCAGACACAGATAGTAAAATAAGCTCTCATTTCAATATTCAAGATATCTAAAATACATAGCTTTTAAACAAAACTTTTATGTAGGATTTTCAAAGGCAGCTTCACAGAGCCAAAAAATTAATACAAAACATTTATTTGATGTATATTTTGTTATGTTTGGTTTCTCACTTCCCTGTGAGTGAATAATGAAACTAGGGAACTAGGGCTTAGGAAACTAGGGAAAGTTAACTTAGGAAAATTAAACAGCATTATAATAACATTATACAGCAAAATTTTATTGTTCAGTTACGGTGTTCAAAGCATAAAATGTAAAAAAAAAAAAAAAAGTATTTATATACAAAAAAGTCAGTATAATGTTTATTTTCCAATTTTGTCAAAAATTGATTTATAAAAATGGTTTAAAACATTTTTATAAATCATATTTTCAGATATAATGTTTTTGTAATGTTTGACAAATGTTGATAATAAAAGTTTACAGTTTGTATCTAAATCTTTGTTGTTTTTCATAGTGTGATTTTTGAGGGAAATTTTATTGAATCAATTAGGGTCAATTTGACCCGCTCCATAAAGGGTGTACACAGAATTCGAACAGTGCACAAGGTTAAATGGTAAGTTGACCCAAAAATGAAAATTCTGTCATCATTTAGGCCATGTCCACACTAATACGTTTTCGTTTGAAAACGTATATTTTTCTCTCCGTTTTGGCCTTCCGTCCACACCGAAACGGCGTTTTAAGTCAACGAAAACGTAGCTTTTGGAAAACGCTCTCCAAAGTGGATAAATTTGAAAACTCCGTTTTCGCGTTGTAGTGTGGACTGTGAAGCCGGAGGTATTTGAAAACGATGACGTAAGTTTAGTCATGTGATCCATGTTGTACCAATAGATGTTTACCGGTATTGTGCCTGTTTATGTGCTATTCACTTTCACACTGTTGCTAAAATATGTTACTTTGCACACTCTTCATATCACAGTACTGCACAGATGACAGAAAATGTATTCACATTTGCTGTCTTGCGTCAATACAGGAGAGCAGTCGCGTTTTAGACCAAACATATGGTGACTGAGTGCGACTGGGACGCATCATGAATGGTGAGATATTTTGCTAAATAAAATTATCATGTTAGAAGAAATTGCGCGATAACCTTTCTTTATTTTTCCATCTGTCAGTGAGCTTTTGTGAGGTTTCACGCATGCGCAGTAAGGTGAATTTATAAGTTTCTCATCCACACTGAAACGTCTGAAAACGCCTGAAAACGCTAGTGTGGACGGAGAGCGTTTTTAAACGAAAACAAATGTTCCGATTAATGTGGACGTTAGCCTTACTCACTTTCAAGTTGTTCCAAACCTGGTTGAGTTTCTTTCATCTGCTGAAAACAAAAGAAGATAGAGTGGAAGAATGTCGGTAACCAGGAAGTTTAGGTTAGGTATACTTTGTCTCAATGGGAAATTTGTTTTAGGCTCACGAAGACAGCCACTACAGCACCAAACATATAAAACAAACACAATACAAAAAACACATTTGCAATCAAGTAGTTGGCATCACGCCACTCTATACACTGGAAAAATAACTGGCATCACGCCACTCTATACACTGGAAAATAACTGGCATCACGCCCACTCAATACACTGGAAAGTAATTGGCATCACGCCACTCAATACACTGGAAAGTAATTGGCATCACGCCACTCTATACACTGGAAAGTAATTGGCATCACGCCACTCTATACATGGACAGTAATTGGCATCACGCCACTCTATACACTGGAAAAATAACTGGCATCACGCCACTCTATACACTGGGAAAATAACTGGCATCACGCCACTCAATACACTGGAAAGTAATTGGCATCACGCCACTCTATACACTGGAAAGTAATTGGCATCACGCCACTCTATACACTGGAAAGTAATTGGCATCACGCCACTCTATACACTGGAAAAATAACTGGCATCACGCCACTCTATACACTGGAAAATAACTGGCATCACGCCACTCTATACACTGGAAAAATAACTGGCATCACGCCACTCTATACACTGGAAAATAACTGGCATCACGCCACTCAATACACTGGAAAGTAATTGGCATCACGCCACTCTATACACTGGGAAAAGTAATTGGCATCACGCCACTCTATACACTGGACAGTAATTGGCATCACGCCACTCTATACACTGGAAAGTAATTGGCATCACGCCACTCTATACACTAGAAAATAATTGGCCATCACGCCACTCTATACACTGGAAAGTAATTGGGCATCACGCCACTCTATACACATGGAAAATAAATGGCATCACGCACTCAATACACTGAAAGTAATTGGCATCACGCCACTCTATACACAGGAAAATAATTGGCATCACGCCACTCTATACACTGAAAATAACTGGCATCACACCACTATATACACTGGAAAGTAATTGGCATCACGCCACTCTATACACTGGAAAGTAATTGGCATCACGCCACTCTATACACGGAAAGTAATTGGCATCACGCCACTCTATACACTGGAAAGTAATTGGCATCACGCCACTCTATAACACTGGAAAGTAAATTGGCATCACGCCACTCTGTACACTGGAAAGTAATTGCATCACCCCACTCTACACACTGGAAAGTAATTGGCATCACGCCACTCTATACACTGGAAAGTAATTGGCATCACGCCACTCTATACACTGAAAAAGTAATTGGCATCACGCCACTCTATACACTGGAAAATAACTGGCATCACACCACTATATACACTGGAAAGTAATTGGCATCACGCCACTCTATACACTGGAAAGTAATTGGCATCACGCCACTCTATACACTGGAAAGTAATTGGCATCACGCCACTCTATAAACTGGAAAGTAATTGGCATCACGCCACTCTATACACTGGAAAGTAATTGGCATCACGCCACTCTATACACTGTAAAATAATTGGCATCACGCCACTCTACACACAGGAAAGTAATTGGCATCACGCCACTCTATAAAATGGAAAGTATAATTGGCATCACGCCACTCTATACACTGGAAAGTAATTGGCATCACGCCACTCTATACACTGAAAAATAACTGGCATCACGCCACTCTATAACACTGAAAATAATTGGCATTTAAAAAAATACTGTGTCAGTTAAACATGGTTTATATTTTTAGAATAAAACATCATTTCAGCTCAGAGGATGAGAATGAATCAGAAGAGGACAAGCATGAAGATATGGATTATATACCAGACAGCGACTCTGAATCAGATTCAGATACAAGTTCTGTCGATATCTCTAGTCTGTCCCAGGGTCCCCTCTCAGAGAATATTGAAGCATTTGATTCTACAACAAAAACCACAGATGAAACAACAGATGACAAAGGGAGGTGTTAACGGGATAAACTACTGTTACGTTTGTCAAAAACCACAGTCTAAACTCACAAGACATCTAGAGACACACAAGACCGAAGCAGAAGTGATGGAGGCTCTCAGCTTTCCAAAATGTTCAGTGAAAAGACGACGACTTCTGGAGAAGTTGAGGAATCTTGCTTTTTACCCAGGATGTACAACTTCTTCACTCTCACCTGGATCAGTTTGCAAAGGCAGCCTTTGACAAACTAAGAAAGAAGCAACTCCCCAAAGTTACACTGACCTTGCAAGAGCCACTCTTGCTCAGGGTATAGTTTTTAATCGAAGGCGTGCAGGGGAGGTGTCCAAAATGCGCTTGAAGAACTTCATTGAAAGAGACAGAAGCCCAGTCCATGTTGATGTGTCCTTGGGATTAACCCAGTTTGCAAAGAAGCTCTGTAAGCACGTCACTCGAGTAGAAATCAGGGGCAAAGGTGGACGAAAGTCACTGTCCTCCTAATACCACACATGGTGGAATCCCTGAATCAATTAATCAGCAGAAGAATGGAATTTGGTGGGCAGGATGCCAATATCTTTCTCTTTGCTAGGCCAAAATGTTCAAGTTACTCTATAATTGGCATCACACCACTCTATACACTGAAAAGTAATTAGCATCACGCCACTCTATACACTGGAAAGTAATTGGCATCACGCCACTCCATACACTGGAAAGTAATTGGCATCATGCAACTCTATACACTGGAAAGTAATTGGCATCACGCCACTCTATACACTGGAAAGTAATTGGCATCATGCCACTCTATACACTGGAAAGTAATTGGCATCACGCCACTCTATAAACTGGAAAGTAATTGGCATCACGCAGCTCTATACAATGGAAAGTAATTGGCATCACGCCACTCTATACACTGGAAAGTAATTGGCATCACGCCACTCTATACACTGGAAAATAATTGGCATCACGCCACTCTATACACTAACCCGTTGGAAAAGTAATTGGCATCACGCCACTCTGTACACTGGAAAGTAATTGGCATCACGCCACTCTACACACTGGAAAGTAATTGGCATCACGCCACTCTATACACTGGAAAGTAATTGGCATCACGCCACTCTATACACTGAAAAAGTAATTGGCATCACGCCACTCTATACACTGGAAAAATAACTGCATCACACCACTATATACACTGGAAAGTAATTGGCATCACGCCACTCTATACACTGGAAAGTAATTGGCATCACGCCACTCTATACACTGGAAAGTAATTGGCATCACGCCACTCTATACACTGAAAAGTAATTGGCATCACGCCCTCTTATACACTGGAAAGTAATTGGCATCACGCCACTCTATAAACTGGAAAGTAATTGGCATCACGCCACTCTATACACTGGAAAATAACTGCATCACACCACTATATACACTGGAAAGTAATTGGCATCACGCCACTCTATACACTGGAAAGTAATTGGCATCACGCCACTCTATACACTGGAAAGTAATTGGCATCACGCCACTCTATACACTGAAAAGTAATTGGCATCACGCCACTCTATACACTGGAAAGTAATTGGCATCACGCCACTCTATACACTGAAAAGTAATTGGCATCACGCCACTCTATACACTGGAAAGTAATTGGCATCACGCCACTCTATACACTGGAAAGTAATTGGCATCACGCCACTCTATACACTGAAAAGTAATTGGCATCACGCCACTCTGTACACTGGAAAGTAATTGGCATCACGCCACTCTACACACTGGAAAAGTAATTGCATCACGCCACTCTATACACTGAAAGTAATTGGCATCACACCACTCTATACACTGGAAAGTAATTGGCATCACGCCACTCTACACACTGGAAAGTAATTGGCATCACGCCACTCTGTACATCGTGGTAACTTTCAGCACAATGTAGATGTTCTCAAAAATGGAACAGGGCAAATAAAAATTTAAATGCATTCACTGTGTCTATTGCAAAGGAATGTTTTGCCGCAAAGAATTGCCACTTCATGCCAGAACGGGCTTCTGGTGGTCTGTAAAGCCCAAAGTCTTGAGCTTGGCCACGACTGCTCAGTCTGTGTTCTCTGAAAGTATCTCTCAAGGGGTTTGGAAGCTTCTCGATCCAATGAGACAGGATGATATAACAACAGTTTTTTTTCGTAATGACTTTGGCATTTTGCAGCTGGCACAAGCTCTGTACAACAAGCATGGAGCTGACACTACAAAATATGAGTATATTCGTCAGAAGTTAAGGGAACTTGCACGTGTGTTTTTTGGTTTTACACTGGAAATTAATTGGCATCACGCCACTCTATACACTGAAAGTAATTGGCATCACGCCACTCTATACACTGGAAAGTAACTGGCATCACGCCACTCTATACACTGGAAAATAATGGCATCACGCCACTCTATACACTGAAAAGTAATTGGCATCACGCCACTCTATACACTGAAAAGTAATTGGCATCACGCCACTCTATACACTGGAAAAGAATTGCCTTCACACCACTCTGTACACTGGAAAATAATTGGCATTGTCCTTGGGATTAACCCCGTTTGAAAAGAAGCTCTGTAAGCAATTCACTCGACTAGAAATCAGGAGGACGGCGACTTTCGTCCACGTTTGCCCCTAACACCACACATGGTGGAATCCCTGAATCTACTAGTCACAGAAGAATGGAATGTGGTGTGCAGGATGCCAATATCTTTCTCTTTGCTAGGCCAAAATGTTCAAGTTACCACAGAAGTTAAGACAGCTTGAGACTTCATGCAGAAAAGTGTGGAGCCAAAAAAACAAGAGTATCCACGCTCAACCCAGCTCAGAAAACATGTTGCAACCCTTTCACAAATTTTAAACCTCAAAGACAACGAAATGGACCAGGTAGCTGACTTTCTCTGACATGATATACGTGTCCACCGTGATCACTACAGACTGCCTGAGGCGGCAATTCAGCTTTGAAAAAAATCTCAAAAGTACTTTTAGCAATGGACAAAGGTTGTCTTGGAAACCTCCAGGGAAAGTCACTTGATAAGACTGGAAAATTATTGGCATCACGCCACTCTATACACTGGAAAGTAATTTGCATCACGCCACTCTATACACTGGAAAGTAATTGGCATCATGCAACTCTATACACTGGAAAGTAATTTGCATCACGCCACTCTATACACTGGAAAGTAATGGCATCACGCCACTTTATACACTGGAAAGTAATTTGCATCACGCCACTCTATACACTGGAAAGTAATTGGCATCACGCCACTCTATACACTGGAAAGTAATTGGCATCAACGCCACTCCATACACTGGAAAGTAATTGGCATCATGCAACTCTATACACTGGGAAAATAATTGGCATCACGCCACTCTATACACTGGAAAGTATTGGCATCACGCCACTCTATACACTGGAAAGTAATTGGCATCACGCCACTCTATAAACTGGAAAGTAATTGGCATCACGCAGCTCTATACAATGGAAAGTAATTGGCATCACGCCACTCTATACACTGGAAAGTAATTGGCATCACGCCACTCTATACACTGGAAAATAATTGGCATCACGCCACTCTATACACTGGAAAGTAATTGGCATCACGCCACTCTATACACTAACCCCGTTGGAAAAGTAATTGGCATCACGCCACTCTGTACACTGGAAAGTAATTGGCATCACGCCACTCTACACACTGGAAAGTAATTGGCATCACGCCACTTTATACACTGGAAAGTAATTGGCATCACGCCACTCTATACACTGAAAAAGTAATTGGCATCACGCCACTCTATACACTGGAAAATAACTGGCATCACACCACTCTACACACTGGTAAGTAATTGGCATCACGCCACTCTATACACTGAAAATAATTGGCATCACGCCACTCTATACACTGGAAAGTAATTGGCATCACGCCACTCTATACACTGGAAAGTAATTGGCATCACGCAACTCTATACACTGGAAAGTAATTGGCATCACGCCACTCTATACACTGGAAAGTAATTGGCATCACGCCACTCTATACAATGGAAAGTAATTGGCATCACGCCACTCTATACAATGGAAAGTAATTGGCATCACGCCACTCTATACACTGGAAAGTAATTGGCATCACGCCACTCTATACACTGGAAAGAAATTGGCATCACGCCACTCTATACACTGGAAAGTAATTGGCATCACGCCACTCTATACACTGGAAAGAAATTGGCATCACGCCACTCTATACACTGGAAAGTAATTGGCATCACCCACTCTATACACTGGAAAGTAATTGGCATCACGCCACTCAAGTTGACGGTAGCCATTGACTTCCATGTCTGGTTTCCAACATTCTTCACTCAATCTTCTTTTGTGTTCAGCAGAAGAAAAAAACTCATTCAGGTTTGGAACAACAAGTGATGACAGATTTTTTTCATTTTGGGGTGAACTATCCCTTTAAAACTAAAAACAACTGGGAAATCAGCTACATTGAATACAGAAAATGGAACACATCATTGGAAATCAGTCAATTCAACAAAGTGAAGGGTAAATAACACAGAAGACAGCAAGGAGGCAACATTAAAAAGAATAAGATAGGATAAAATCAGGCCTTTTTTGTCTTACAAAATGTTACAGCTTATTGCTGAATTTCATGAACAGCACTCATGCGCTTTCAAACTGACTTCTCCTTTTGGCTGTTATACCTCTGTTAAAATCCCTAATGTTTTTGTACTGACCAGCTTTGTAGCACATGCTCTTCAGCAGATTTGCATTGAAGACACTCAGATTTTGTGGCCAAATGGCCTTTAGTTATGTGCACTTTATAATGCCGTATCACAGCAGCAACTTCTGCTTTTGTCCACATTCTTTTCTTCTCACGATGTTCAACACTTTCAGTCACTAAAAACAAGAAAGATAAAAACAAAAAAACATTGCAATGTGAAATGTTTAACATTTAAAAAATCAGTTACAAGTTACAAAGAGTTACAATTTGGTTCACAAAATGTTACATAATGCATGTAACTTTAATAATACATGCATTTGTATGACATTTTATGAAACAAAACTAGACGAGGTAAAAACAGTTCATGTTGATTCTAAACAGAGCCAAGTGTGAAAGTTTAAAGATGTTTAAGTGACGTGATGCATGACAAGAAGGACGTGATGCATTACTGGATTCAGAGGGAAGCGAAGCGCTGAGTTTATTTACAAGCACCCTGTCATTTTCTTTATTTTACAAAAGCACAATGTTTTGTTTCGACTGTAAGGGGACACAAAAAAAGAAGACATTCAACTGTTATTTTTTTTCATATTTCTCAAGTCTGTATGACCAAAAATGACGGAGTATTTTAAGTCTATTTTGCTGCTATGTGAAAAAAATCCAGCAAAACGCACCGGCGCGTTTTGCCCACCCCCCGAAGGTTAATGCTCTAAAGAAAAATGATACGTTATAATTACCTCCATTCTGGCAAGCTTCTTGTTTTGATGTTGACGGTTCATTTTGTCTGCCAAATAACTGGTCTGCATCATTTTCAGTATCAGTCAACTGGATCTGATCTGAAATCATAAAGTTAATCCAGTGCAATACTCTTGTTTGGAAATTGTATGAACATGTTGGGATTGGTATTGGAAAAACATCTACGGCACATTTTGCAATAGATATGCAAAATACCTTAAATGTGAATCTCATCAATTGACTTTCCCTGGAGGTTTCCAAGACAACCTTTGTCCATTGCTAAAAGTAGTTTTGAGATTTTTGAAAGCTGAATTGTCGCCTCAGGCAGTCTGTAGTGATCACGGTGGGACACGTAAGTCATGTCCGAGAAAGCCTCGTCCAACTCGTTGTCTTTGAGGTTTAAAATTTGTGAAAGGGTTGCAACATGTTTTCTGAGCTGGGTTGAGCGTGGATACTCTGTTTTTTTGGCTCCACACTTTTCTGCATGAAGTCTCAAGCTGTCTTGACCTCTGTGGTAACTTGAACATTTTTGGCCTAGCAAAGAGAAAGATATTGGCATCCTGATTTCTAGACAAGTGAATTGCTTACAGAGCTTCTTTTCAAAATGGTTAATCCCAAGGACACATCAACATGGATTGGGCTTTTGTCTCTTTCAATGAAGTTCTTCAAGCGCATTTTGGACACCTCCCCTGCACGCCTTCGATTAAAAACTATAGCCTGAGCAAGAGTGGCTCTTGCAAGGTCAGTGTAACTTTGGGGAGTTGCTTCTTTCTTTAGTTTGTCAAAGGCATACCTGTTCAGCACTTGCTTCTGCCAGACAGGGCGGTTTCTCTGCAACGTCTGTATTCATCTGTAAAGGAGAGAATGAAAATAAATACAGTTGTAAGACATTTGCTGGAGCTAAAGAAGCTGCTACTGTGTTTTCAGGTTCACACAATCTCATGCCTGTTTCCTATATAACTAATACACTACAATGTCCCAGTAAACCGTCCTGTCCTCACAATGCAGTGTGTTTCAGGTTCACACAAATCTCATGCCTGTTTCCTATATAACTAATACACTACAATGTCCCAGTAAACCGTCCTGTCCTCACAATGCAGTGTGTTTCAGGTTCACACAATCTCATGCCCGTTTCCTATATAACTAATACACTACAGTGTCCCAGTAAACCGTCCTGTCCTCACAATGCAGTGTGTTTTCAGGTTCACACAATCTCATGCCTGTTTCCTATATAACTAATACACTACAGTGTCCCAGTAAAACCGTCCTGTCCTCACAATGCAGTGTGTTTTCAGGTTCACACAATCTCATGCCCGTTTCCTATATAACTAATACACTACAATGTCCCAGTAAACCGTCCTGTCCTCACAATGCAGTGTGTTTTCAGTTCACACAATCTCATGCCTGTTTCCTATATAACTAATACACTACAATGTCCCAGTAAACCGTCCTGTCCTCACAATGCAGTGTGTTTCAGGTTCACACAATCTCATGCCCGTTTCCTATATAACTAATACACTACAATGTCTCAGTAAACCGTCCTGTCCTCACAATGCAGTGTGTTTTCAGGTTCACACAATCTCATGCCTGTTTCCTATATAACTAATACACTACAATGTCCCAGTAAACCGTCCTGTCCTCACAATGCAGTGTGTTTCAGGTTCACACAATCTCATGCCCGTTTCCTATATAACTAATACACTACAATGTCCCAGTAAACCGTCCTGTCCTCACAATGCAGTGTGTTTTCAGGTTCACACAATCTCATGCCCGTTTCCTATATAACTAATACACTACAATGTCCCAGTAAACCGTCCTGTCCTCACAATGCAGTGTGTTTTCAGGTTCACACAATCTCATGCCTGTTTCCTATATAACTAATACACTACAGTGTCCCAGTAAACCATCCTGTCCTCACAATGCAGTGTGTTTTCAGGTTCACACAATCTCATGCCTGTTTCCTATATAACTAAATACACTACAATGTCCCAGTAAACCGTCCTGTCCTCACAATGCAGTGTGTTTCAGGTTCACACAATCTCATGCCTGTTTCCTATATAACTAATACACTACAATGTCCCAGTAAACCGTCCTGTCCTCACAATGCAGTGTGTTTCAGGTTCACACAATCTCATGCCCGTTTCCTATATAACTAATACACTACAATGTCCCAGTAAACCGTCCTGTCCTCACAATGCAGTGTGTTTCAGGTTCACACAATCTCATGCCTGTTTCCTATATAACTAATACACTACAATGTCCCAGTAAACCGTCCTGTCCTCACAATGCAGTGTGTTTCAGGTTCACACAATCTCATGCCCGTTTCCTATATAACTAATACACTACAGTGTCCCAGTAAACCGTCCTGTCCTCACAATGCAGTGTGTTTTCAGGTTCACACAATCTCATGCCTGTTTCCTATATAACTAATACACTACAGTGTCCCAGTAAACCGTCCTGTCCTCACAATGCAGTGTTGTTTCAGGTTCACACAATCTCATGCCTGTTTCCTATATAACTAATACACTACAGTGTCCCAGTAAACCGTCCTGTCCTCACAATGCAGTGTGTTTCAGGTTCACACAATCTCATGCCTGTTTCCTATATAACTAATACACTACAATGTCCCAGTAAACAGTAGAGCCCGATCGATATGGATTTTTGGGGCCGATGACGATACCGATTAAAAAAGCCTGATACCGATATATCGGCCGATATTATTTAGGCCTATGTGTACAGTAGCAATATTATTTATGTGTATTATAGTACAGTACCAGTCAAACGTTTGGACACACTTTCCTATTGATGTGTACAAACTTTTGATGGTACTGTCTAAAAGAATACACAGTATTTAAACAGAATAAATATATAAACGTTTTGCAATGATCACTCAAATGTGGTGATCAAACACTTGTGTAGGCATGTGCCGGTATCAAATTTTCATGCTGCGATTAATTCATTGAGCTTTTATCACGATATACGGTATTATCACGGTATTTTATTTACATAAGAGAAACAGATGGATTGGAGAGGATCTAAAAAAAAAAACTTGCATCACAATAGGTGTAATTGTGATTGTCAAAACATTTGATAACTAAACAGAATTTATTAAGTTTAGTGACAATGTGTTACAATGTTTACATGGTACAGTGACTGGTAGGCTACTGTTTGTATTATTGCTTAACACAATTTTCACGATTTCAGTTCAATTCTTGATTTGATTTCTATCTTGATTCAATATTGACTCATTTGGATAAATATTAGGTAGGTTATACAGTAGATAGCCTACATTTTTCTCAAGAAAAAATATACCTCACATAATTCTGTAAACAAACAGAAAGCCCTATCAGCTGGTATTATTAAAGGTTAAAAAATAACAAATTAAATATAATGCGGTTTTTATTATATAACAATTATGTAGCCTAATGACATAAGTAAAAATATAATAAATATGTAATATAGTGCACATATTTAGCGAAAAATTCTCTATTTTTTTCTAGTCAACAAACGTGCTGGTAATTAATTGGCTTTCCTGAGGAAAATGTAACGTTCTGTGACATAATTGTTCACCTGCAGTTTTATTGACCTCTTTCCGTGATTGAAAAACACTGATTGATCTATTATGTATGAGGCATATATACCTTTCGGAAAGTTGAACTATATCTTTAAATAAAAAGTAACAGATCGGTTCACTTGAACTAAGGTGCTACAGTGGTCTGTCAAGTCACATTTACAAGCGCCAAAACGGGATTCATTTTCTGCATTTCGTAATAAAATGGACAGAACCTCAGAGCTGAGAATTTTTTTCATATAAAAAGTAACCTGCTCTCTCTAGTCTGTCAGTGTCAGTGTCCTCTTTGCTCCGCAATTTTTCTCTGCGTGAGAAAATGGATGTGTGGCGTGAGAGCATGTGAAAAGTGTTGATTGCGTGAGTCTCAAGCTGAATGCTATGAAGTTCTCAATTTCACATCTACATGTTCTCGAGTTTAGCTACTCTTTTACCTTCATAGTTGGCAGCCCTGCTTTTAGAAAAGTAGATAAATCGTCGGCAGCGTTCCTCTTTCTGCCATGCTTCTTCTCCATGCGAGGATTGTTTACATTAGACTAGAGCACGCATTGCGCCGCATGCACACAGTGCTTATGTGGGGATTGTTTACATCAGAGTGCACACGTGTTTTGTGCAGCATATACGCAGTGGGTTTTTTTTTTAACCGTTGATGGAAAATAAGCTAATGCGCATTCTAAAAATCTAAATTCGGATCTATTATTTTTCACGGTATTTTGAAGTGCCCATGATAACAATATCGTGCATATTCATTATCGCGATTTATCACATTACCGAATACCGGCACATGTCTACACTTGTGTGACAAAGATATGTAATGGAGGCAGGGGGAATGATAGAATGAGAATGATACATTTGAGCTGTAACCAAACTAGTTTGCATTGCATGTTATATTATATTATATTCTAAATACTGTTGCATAATCTTCACTAACGACTTTGTCTTTTAATTTAGTCACGTTATATAAAACAACTTGTATCAATAAATATATCAAAAGTGTCACTGACATTATCTTCTATTTTTAGTCTTAATTCCTCTAATCTCTACCAGTGGAGGAAGAACTCAGATCTTTTTACTAAAGTAAAATTTATAATATCATAATGAAAACGTTTTTAATTACATAATGTATAGACTTTTATACTATTTTAAATAAGTAGTAAGCTAAATGTACCTACTAAACATGAAACTAGGCTACTCTTAATGCAAAATGGCCCTATATAAAGTGTTATAATTATTTATACCATGGTCTGGGTGAATACTCGATTCTGATTGGCTGCAGGGTGTCTGTTAAAAAGTGATAGAGGACACCTAGTAAAGTAGTTCTGGTGAAACTGCCTTTTCACCGTTCGAAATTAATAAATAAATGCGCTGCCTACAACAGCTGTGAGTAACCATAGCAACAGGCAGTCAAAGTATCCGTTAACAATTTGCTCTATCAAAACAAACATCTAACGTTAGTTAGATATTACATAGCCTACTAATACAACAATGAGCGACTTGGTTATTTCATCTTCAGTCTCTCACGGACTGACGGAGCCCAGTAAGCCCGCAGACTGCTCTCGCATCGATGGCCTGTCACCGCTCTCCAGTCCAGCATCGGAGAGTTGACCTACGGCGGTGCTTCGGAGGCTGTGGTTACTGTAGACTAGTGTAACACATAGTGTTTTATGTGTAATAAAAAAATAACTATGCCTACCTTTGTGTTTCATGAAAAAAAATGCAGTTTTTAACCTGAAGGGTTCTACAAGCTGAGCGGACTATAAATATCTCAAGTTGCTAAATAAATCATCAGGCAAGTTATTATTTGAAAAACTAGATTTAGCCTAATTAAAATATAAACTAATGTTTTATTTGGCAAGTCACCATGGTATAAGCGGGTTAATGCCCTCCGAGGTGTCCATTGTCAGGTTTTAATGGACCTCCGCTGCGCGTCGGCCTGTTCACACCTCGCCGTCGTCCAAAAAACCTGACAAGGGACACCTCGTCGGGCATTAACCCTTACATAAATTATTGGAATATTGCTTGATGTTGTAACGTAGCGTTATAGGCAGAATGAGCTTTAACACTAGTCTCCACGGACGCGGCCGTTATTGCTCGCAACAGCTGTTTACCCGAGATGCGGAAAAGCGCCCATTACAGAGCAGAATGGTGCATCAGTTTACTGTCGGAGATTTGTCGCTTGCGCCACGCATTTTAATCAATGTTTAATCAATCAATTGCCTGGATTTAATAAATAAGAAGTAAATATAGCAGACAATATAATCAGGACTTCTCAGATGCGCGCTTGCAATCAAAAGCTCACACAATACGTGACAGAGGCTGGTAGCAGAGAAATCAATTCTGTGAATTACACTGCGCAGATCAAAAGTAATAGGCTACTGCCCACCGGATGAAGAAAGGTTGGCTCTCAACAGAACATATAATATTCATTTTATTTTATTTTTCGTGTTCGCATTTATGAGGAAAAAACGGACGTGACAAGCTCCGAAAGCAGCACTAAAGGGCTTTAAAACTTTCACAGAGACCTCGAACAGAAAGCACAAAGCCTTTCATTAAAGTGAATTTCGTTTTGTATTAATCATATCTTAATATTAATCAATGTTTCATCAACCAAATGCCTGGATTTAATAAATAAGAAGTAAATATAACAGACAATAGATAATCTTGATCTCGGCGCCGGCAAGTGAACTGCAACTCGTCTCATACACGAACCGAAACTCAGCCTATAGACCTGAGAAATATATCTATTGAAATGTCTACTTTTAAACAGAACAAATCAAAACGAAAGACAAACTGCTCTCTGCTTATGTAACCCTTCTGAAATCTACATTTCTCTCTGGCGCGTTCAAAGATCGCAAGTCCGCATCAACTTCATCTTTGCAGCAACAATGTCTGAAAACACTTATTAATAAACAATTAAAATGTCTCCTTGCTATATTTGATGTATTCATATCATTACTTTTGCCAGTTCATTGTGACAGCTTTTAGGTGCCGATATATCGGTCGGGCTCTGGTAAACCGTCCTGTCCTCACAATGCAGTGTGTTTTCAGGTTCACACAATCTCATGCCTGTTTCCTATATAACTAATACACTACAGTGTCCCAGTAAACCGTCCTGTCCTCACAATGCAGTGTGTTTTCAGGTTCACACAATCTCATGCCTGTTTCCTATATAACTAATACACTACAATGTCCCAGTAAACCGTCCTGTCCTCACAATGCAGTGTGTTTTCAGGTTCACACAATCTCATGCCTGTTTCCTATATAACTAATACACTACAATGTCCCAGTAAACCGTCCTGTCCTCACAATGCAGTGTGTTTTCAGGTTCACACAATCTCATGCCTGTTTCCTATATAACTAATACACTACAATGTCCCAGTAAACCGTCCTGTCCTCACAATGCATGTGTTTTCAGGTTCACACAATCTCATGCCTGTTTCCTATATAACTAATACACTACAATGTCCCAGTAAACCGTCCTGTCCTCACAATGCAGTGTGTTTTCAGGTTCACACAATCTCATGCCTGTTTCCTATATAACTAATACACTACAATGTCCCAGTAAACCGTCCTGTCCTCACAATGCAGTGTGTTTCAGGTTCACACAATCTCATGCCTGTTTCCTATATAACTAATACACTACAATGTCCCAGTAAACCGTCCTGTCCTCACAATGCAGTGTGTTTCAGGTTCACACAATCTCATGCCTGTTTCCTATATAACTAATACACTACAATGTCCCAGTAAACCGTCCTGTCCTCACAATGCAGTGTGTTTCAGGTTCACAAAATCTCATGCCTGTTTCCTATATAACTAATACACTACAATGTCCCAGTAAACCGTCCTGTCCTCACAATGCAGTGTGTTTCAGGTTCACACAATCTCATGCCTGTTTCCTATATAACTAATACACTACAGTGTCCCAGTAAACCGTCCTGTCCTCACAATGCAGTGTGTTTCAGGTTCACACAATCTCATGCCTGTTTCCTATATAACTAATACACTACAGTGTCCCAGTAAACCGTCCTGTCCTCACAATTAAGGCTGGGCGATTTTATCGATTCTGCGATATAAATCGATATTTTTTTCCCCAAGAAAGTATCGATTTTTAAGCCGCAAGTATCGATACATAAGTCCCATTCAAATCCTCCGTGTTTACCCCCTTTCGCGTTGCATGAAGAGCGATTTGGTCAGCCAGCTGCTAAGTTAGTGGCCAGCTGCGCGCATGCATCGATATTGACTACCAGTACGCCTACTAGCTATACCATACTTGTCAACACTCCCGTTTTCCCGGGTTTCTCCCGTTTTTTTAGCCCTATCTCCCGGACCCCTCCCGATTTGAATGCATTATATTCACACAATCCACAGACCATTTAAAATTTCAACCTGTTTGTCACCTCAACCTGGCAACCTATAACCCAGTTGCGCAGTCGCGAAGAGTTTAACCTGAAAGCGAGCCGATAGACATGATAGCAGGTGAAGGCGGTGTCCCCGCAAATAAACTGAAGTACAGTTTGTAACACGTTGCTTCAAGAAGAAAAATAGGGATAGCTCACAACTTAAGTTATTGCATGCAGAGGCCATTCAGACTCACGGAGGCGATTGGCATCTCACAACAACTCGCTCTTTATTCCCAAATCGAACTCGTGTAGCCTTACTGTCTGTCACACGTTCTACAGTCCACATCGTTACTTAATAAACAAAATAAGATAGAAATTAGCATCAAGCAGAAATTACCTGCATGGGGTGTTAAAGGCACACGGCACATACAATACAATACTGCCGACAGTTCAACAGGGAGCGCGCATCTCTTAAAGGGGCCACACCTTATTTCCACTCGTTACAAGTTGTAAATTTGACTTGTTAACTCTCCATTGTTAATTGCAATACTGCACTTTATTTACTTTTCAAAGGCTTGTAAGCTACAGTTTGCACTGTTTCAATAAATGGAACTAATTTTCTCAACACATCTTTGATTCATTTTGTCCAGCATTTGCAAAGCTCTCTGTCCAGTCAAAGACATATATTGTGTAATTGATGTTTTGAGTTTTCAGTTCAATTAATTCAATCAAAGTAAATGGAACACTCCCAAGATATCACCAAAATCACTCGGTCCCCGTTTAAATCTTTCAGAAAATTATGTAAGTGTATCGAATTATATCGAATCGTATCGAATCGTATCGTTGGCTGAATATCGTGATATATATCATATCGTGAGCTGAATATCGTGTATCGTATCGTGAGATTAGTGTATCGCTACAGCCCTACTCACAATGCAGTGTGTTTTCAGGTTCACACAATCTCATGCCTGTTTCCTATATAACTAATACACTACAGTGTCCCAGTAAACCGTCCTGTCCTCACAATGCAGTGTGTTTTCAGGTTCACACAATCTCATGCCTGTTTCCTATATAACTAATACACTACAATGTCCCAGTAAACCGTCCTGTCCTCACAATGCAGTGTGTTTTCAGGTTCACACAATCTCATGCCTGTTTCCTATATAACTAATACACTACAATGTCCCAGTAAACCGTCCTGTCCTCACAATGCAGTGTGTTTTCAGGTTCACACAATCTCATGCCCGTTTCCTATATAACTAATACACTACAGTGTCCCAGTAAACCGTCCTGTCCTCACAATGCAGTGTGTTTCAGGTTCACACAATCTCATGCCTGTTTCCTATATAACTAATACACTACAATGTCCCAGTAAACCGTCCTGTCCTCACAATGCAGTGTGTTTCAGGTTCACACAATCTCATGCCCGTTTCCTATATAACTAATACACTACAATGTCCCAGTAAACCGTCCTGTCCTCACAATGCAGTGTGTTTTCAGGTTCACACAATCTCATGCCTGTTTCCTATATAACTAATACACTACAATGTCCCAGTAAACCGTCCTGTCCTCACAATGCAGTGTGTTTTCAGGTTCACACAATCTCATGCCTGTTTCCTATATAACTAATACACTACAATGTCCCAGTAAACCGTCCTGTCCTCACAATGCAGTGTGTTTTCAGGTTCACACAATCTCATGCCTGTTTCCTATATAACTAATACACTACAATGTCCCAGTAAACCGTCCTGTCCTCACAATGCAGTGTGTTTTCAGGTTCACACAATCTCATGCCCGTTTCCTATATAACTAATACACTACAGTGTCCCAGTAAACCGTCCTGTCCTCACAATGCAGTGTGTTTCAGGTTCACACAATCTCATGCCTGTTTCCTATATAACTAATACACTACAGTGTCCCAGTAAACCGTCCTGTCCTCACAATGCAGTGTGTTTCAGGTTCACACAATCTCATGCCTGTTTCCTATATAACTAATACACTACAGTGTTTATATTTTCCTATATAACTAATACACTACAATGTCCCAGTAAACCGTCCTGTCCTCACAATGCAGTGTGTTTTCAGGTTTACACAGTGCTTGGCTCTACATTAAGTCTCTATATCAACTTTTTACTTTGCAGATGTAAAATAAGCACAGTTAACTATAATGAACATACTTTAATATTAAAAATCCACCTGATATAAATATTAATGTCTCTTACAAAACTACACAATACCTGTTCAGCACTTGCTTCTGCCAGACAGGGCGGTTTGTCTGCAACGTCTGTATTCATCTGTTAAGGAGAGAATGAAAATAAATACAGTTGTAAGACATTTGCTGGAGCTAAAGATGCTGTAGGATGAAAACAACACCAAATATAGATTTTTTAAGTCTGGTTGTGGCAACAAACTGAAACTACGTCCGAACACTTTTGCCTTCAACACAAAACTTTACTGTTTCTATACTATTTTTCTATGGTCATAATGTAAAATGAACACACCTGGATATTCAAATACTCACATGAGCACAAACACTCCAGTTGATTGGTTTTGTAACATCAATTTTTTACTGTTGACATTTATTGTTGAAGCTATTCATTTAAAATATGAATTGAATAAACCTTATTTGTATTTAACTGGGCTTAAGCAACCTTATTTTGAAATTATTAACAATACTTGTTTTAAGGATATAACGAATAAGGAAAACTGAGCAAGAACACAACAAGATCAGCTAAAATTCAATATTAACTAATTTTCAGACCACTGAAGCTATGTTTGATGTAAAGGAAATCTTTTTTCATGAAAATGTTATTCAGACGTCTGAGCTGTGACAGTAATGTTACTCTGTAAAATCATGAATATAAAGACAGATGTGTACACAACCACAATCCTACATTGTCTACACTGTGAAAATACTTTGAGGAAATGCTCTGTTGCATATTGGGGGAGAACATTCTTTACCTGGGATCTTCACGGCCATCCAGACGGGCCGTAATTGTAGGTGACTTCTTCCCCAGGAAAAACATTCAAAATAGCAAAAAGGCACAAGTGTGGGCTGTTATTGACAGTCACAACCTTCATGTTGCAGTTAGGTTTGTGACTGTCATTTACTAGCCTCCTCAGAGCCATCCATGCTGCATAAAAAAGGTCCATATCATTATAAATAAAATGAAAAACAGAAAAACATGACAATGATGTTGGAAGATGAACATGTACGAACTTCATCTTCTGGAGGAAGAAACAAAAACAAAAAAATTACTCTAAACATGTTGAACATTGGCCCTGTCCTAAATGGCACCCTAAACCCTTGCGGTCTTCCTCAGAGTCCACACTTTCATGATGTAATTCTGCTTTGACTGTCAGGTAGAAGTCTGCAGGGGAGCTCGCAGGCTCGACAGAAGTGCAAATCAAGGACGCATAGCAGCCGCAAAGTGGGCAATCGCAAGCAAATGACAAATGGGACACCCTACTACTTGTGGACTTAACGGACACGTGCCAGCCATTGTGAGCCCTCAAGATGCATGTAAACATGAAGTGTGCCATTTGGGACAGGGCCTATATTGCAAGTTTTTGTCATTATGCTATGCATGTATTTGAATGCATTATCAATGTATTACAATCAAGGATAAAAATTAATTACCACCACATTTGTCCTTTCCATGGAATGTCAAAAAGAAACACTCCAGAGGATTCTTGTTCCTGTGTGAATAGGCCTTTATACTCAACCACAAAATTCCCTTTTAACATGAATTGCTTGGTGAACACTCCTCATCCTGAAAGATAAAAAACATATTAAGAGCCTCATTGTCTTACCATTCTAACACTTGCACTGTAACATGTGTTACACCTACTAGGGATGTGACGGTGAGGATATTTTCCCACCGGTAATCGACATGTGACAACACCGGTAATATCACCGGCGGGGGCTTTTAAATCGCTTATTTAAAGACAAACGTAAAATGTGCGTGTTTGCACGGGCATGCATATTGGTGTGGTCATGCGGAGCAGCTGTTATTGTGCCCTGAATTGGCGCTAATTTGAAAACTAAACTTTTTTTTTTTTTACATCGCTTATAAAAAGCTGGTGCGGCAGTGTGCACTTCACTTTCACTTTTAAATTAGCGTCAATTCATCCTTTGCTGGGAGTTTGATTGACATGCAATCTGACCAATCAAAATACACCATTTTTGTGCAACAAAGCAGTCAGGAGAATTAGTAGATTAACGTCGGTGGATTTGAACTTGGCTTTAACTGAGGCAATTTGTCATGACACATAAAAGAGCCACAAAACGGTAGGTCAAATTTGAAAGTTGAGACTTAGTTTCATATTAAAGGAGTCATAACCTAGTATTACCTTGGATACCCATGCTCTATTATAGTTTTTCAGGCCCTTCTAAAAAAGAAAAGTGGAAAAAAATAAATAAACACAGAGCTCCTCTGACCCTTATTTCTGAATGCATTATTGTCTCGCGAGATCTGGTGCGATATTTTGGCTGTCTTGGACGGTCATTTTAATAATGCAAATGAGGGGCTCGTTGATTGGTGGCAGGAAGGAGGGGGCTTGACACCGCAGGTAACTTCAGCATATCATTCCAAAATGACATCATGGCGCAAGTTGTTAATGAACCCGACCTGGCCGCGACCTACGGAATGGGCTCTATGCACGGCGGTATTTCCGGTGAAGGTCTGAGGATGCTGAGAATTTATATTGAATTTTATACTCCATGGTTATACTAAAGAAACGTTAGTCACAAAAACAGACAAAACAGACACCCCTCGTTGTGTTTATGCTTCTTTTTAAAATTATATTAAATAAACATAACTAAAAAAAAAAATAAAAAAAAAATAAAAAAAAATAAACAAACATAACTATATATAAAATTACATCTAAACATATGACAGTTTCGTTTAAAAGACGAGAGGACAGTACATTTTGAAGACTCTGCCATAATCCCGTTTTCCTCAGTTCTCCTCCGCTTTAATCTCCCCAACCGGAAACGGATGAGCATCCTTGCGTCAAATGCGGAACTTATGCGTGCATATAGCCTATTCAACCATATTTGAGCCAGACTCTGAATCTGAGCTGGAAACGGAAGATATAGAGTCAATGGAAGGACGTCTACATCAACATGTCTCTGAATGGTAAAGACAATCATTTGAGACATACATTAACATCAGTAACGAGCTAAAACGTGTGTTGCTATTTTCTCCCACATAAGTTTGCCTTTTATTTAATGTAGATTACACTAACGGAGATGTAGTCTACTTTTTTTTATCAGCTTACAGTGGTTATAGAGATGAACGTTTGCTATCAAATGTTGTTTTTGCCTTGTTTCACGTTGTGGTTTTTTAGACATTCAGTATTTTTCATCTACAGACATGTAACGTGATGTTTTTCCGTCACTACTGTAGTGTAAAACAAAGTGGAAAGATGTGGCTAGCATTCGTAGAGTCCGGGGTGTCGGGGGAGAAATTAAAATCTCGTATTTGAGTGCGCGTGCACGTGGGCTGGTTTACGAACCCTGGCATAAACAAACGCTTCACTTTTGAATATCGGCTTCCCGGCCAATGTATAATCGTTAGGCAATCATAACACACATTGATTCTCGTGGAAAAGTGAAAATTACAGGTTATGACTCCTTTAAATATTACCTGCTCGGTCCCGTCTGTCAGCGTCCTCTATTTTTCACTGCTTGAGCACATGGGTTGTAGTAGTGCAAGCGCAGCGTTTGCAGTGAATAACTGATCCGCGGCTGTACCACAAATACATACTTACTATTTTTTTGCGCGTCACCCAAAATGTCTATTTTGTGCAGCCACTGCGGCACAAGTGGCACACAGCGTGCTCCTAACGCACCATGTTAACAGGTTAGAGCTTTCACTTTTCCCACCGTTCCAGATGCGGCACGTAGCTATAACAGCAGTGCAGCGATCGTTTCCGCACCGAATCTATTTATGCTGTGCTGCATTTAAGTGACACCGCATGTTTCGTGGTCAAAATGCACAAAGATTGACCTGAAAATGTAGTAATTTCACCATAAATGCGTTTCATTAAATAAAATGTAGTAATCTCACCATAAATGCATTTAATATACCGGTACTACTATTTTTCACAGTCATCTGAAGACTGAAGACAGCGGTAAATCAAGGAAATCTACAATTAAGGCAACATAATGAACAACACTCGTATCATTCATGGAGGTGGAAAAACAAGTTCTTTGTGACACGCAAGATCTATTGAAGGCTATTAAAATTTTAATGCAAAAGAAAAGGCATGTGAGTCGGCTGTTTCTGCCAATTTTAAGTTTTAATTTAAAATATTTGTGATTTTAATTAGTAAATATTTGACCACTTGCTTGAGCAACTTAATATAAGTAATGCATGGAATAATAGCCCTAACTTACGTTGTTTAAATAGTGTTTAAACGTGCACACGTCCATTAAAGAGTGTATGTGTACAAAGAGAATCGCAATGCTGACACAACTTTTTTTTTTTTATAAAGTTGCAGCATAACTTCTGGATTTAAAATAATGAAAGTTGGAATCTATACCACTAATTTTCTTTCTCGTGCCATTTATATGCCAAAAATAGTTTTTGCGTGCATAATATAGACACTGTAAACCCTTTGCATAGGATTATGTGTGTGGAGTGCATGTGTATTACATAACATAAAGTGCATATCATATGCACGCAAAACTATTTTTGGCGTAAATGGCACGAGAAATAAAATTTGTGCTATAGATACGCACTTTTAATGAGATCGTGGCGGGCTTTAACAAGGAGCAGTGGGTCTATGGCATAATGAGCAAGCCAACTTTTGATATGTTGTGTCACCGTTTGTCCACATTCCCATCCTACAACGACACAACGTTTTACCGGGCCATCCGTCCCTTTGCACAGTGGTTCTCAATCCTGGTCCTGGGGACCCAAAGCTCTGCACAGTTTGTATGTCTCCCTCATTTAACACACCTGATTCAGAACATCAGCTCATTAGGAAAGAGCTCTATGAACTGAACTGGCTGTGTCAGATAAAGGAGACATATAAAATGTGCAGAGCAGCGGGTCCCCAGGACCAGGATTGAGAACCACTGCTTGCAGATGTGCGTCGGCGTTTCTCTGGTCATTAAACCGTGGAGACGTAGCCTAATGCCTCAGAAAATCCGATCTGCCTGTTTACATGACAGTCGCATTGGCACAAATCTGATTTATATCTGATTTATTTCCACATATGAACCGATTTCGAAATATCCGAATGCATGCGGTTTTTTCTGTTTACACTGTCATAGAACACATCCGATCTGTGTCGCATACGAGCAAAAAAATCGGAATTGGGTCACATTTCACTGACAGTGTAAACGAGGCCTTGGAGTATTTGGTGTACCTTTAAATCTGTTAATGTACCGCTGCTCAAGATTTGGCTTGTCAGTTCTTGACTTGATGTGGTCTTCTGCGTCTTGCACAGGCTTTGGCCTGCGTCGCCTCGAGCCACTCTCCATTGCTTGTATCTGCAGAGTTGAAGGTATAGTATTTTAAAAAAAGAATAAAAAAACACTGCATACAAATCTAATAAGTTACACATCCATACAGTCCCTATCCATCTTATTTTGCAATACAAAAGTTATTACCTATTTTCTTTGAATTTGCAAGACTTCTGATTCATTAACACCATTACGAACAAAACTATGTATTGCTGTATTTAATAATAAGGCTTTATTATTATTATTAAACACGTTTAAATGTATACTGTCCAAAGATTGTTTTAGAGAAGATATGCATTACAATTATACTGTCAATTTCATCAAAAGATGTAAAATTAACATTTGCATAAACTTTTAATACTTTCCCTGCTGAGATTTATTTCTGTTTTAAACTTCGTGGCACTTTCAAATGTATTTGAATCATGCAAAGTGCCTGTAAACCCAGTAATCACCACAAAGTAATCACCACCATCGTCGAATGTAAGTTACCTCATTCGATTAACTATTGTTTGTCTGCATTTTGCTTTTTTTTTACAAAAGGTAATGCATTTTATGAGAAAATGTCGATCTCTGACTTCCTATTTGAGGGCATAGATTTTATTGCACTATTCAACGAGACGTTCATTTAATCCTGTCACAACGCACATTGGCAAATTGAGGCTTTATAAAAAGCAGATTTCCTCAATGATGTGAAAATTCTTCTGAAACTCGTAGTTGTTCATACTTATTCTTAATTATTCTAACATTTCCTTAATAAGAAATGCATTATTCAGTTTCCAGGGTGCCATGACGAGCCTCTTGCTCGACTGCGCGAATATGCGTAAGATATGACTAATATAACATGGATATTACTAATTTCAATATAAACATAGATATGACTAATTTCTATGAATCAATATATAAAATGTATAATATTTAATGTACTTACTACTAGTCTGCTGTCACGTATCAGCAGGGAGCGCGCTCTCCAGCCAGCATCCGGATCTCTCGACTGCTCATGCGCGTCATTAACCAATCCGACGATCGCCCGCCATTTCCACCCGGCCACGCCCATTAATGTGTAAATGTGTGTGAAACGGCAGTTGATGATCCAGCCGATAGGCGGCAGTCACGATATACACACCCACACACCAGAAAACTGGTATACCCACTTAAAGGGACATCCAATAAAAAAGCAGGAGGATGTTCCTCAGACTCAGACTGATGATTTGACGGTTTTGAATTACAAGGACATGTCCTTTGTCCTTATAATCCCAAATGTCCTTGTAATGCTGGTATGTAAACTGGTGGAAAGACCTTGTAATCCACCAAAACCAACACACACACATGTACACACACGCACACACACACACACACACACACACACACACACGCACACACACACACACACACACACACACACACACACACACACACACACACACACACACACACACACACAACACGCAAGCACGCACACACACACACACATGTACACATGCACACATGTACACACACACACACACACACAAATGTGTGTTTATGTGTGTTTCGTACATTTAGTTTAACAGCATTAAAGGACAAACGTTATCATTCAACTGAACTGTGTATTTGCATTTTAAACACATTATGTTTGATGTCATGCACAATGTCATGCACAGTTTTATAGTGTATTTACAGTTTTTTACAATCACTTTGCTACTATTTTCAGAACCTTGATGCCATTTTTCAAAACTCTAGACACAAAACTCAAAACGGTTATCACTTGTAACACAGGCTGTCTAATGTTCAAAACATTGCATTGCGCATTCACATCTTTAAAGAAATCTTGCACTTGCACAATCATTGGTTCAAAAAACAAATTTACTGAGAAATACCATTGAAACATAACTATAGATCACCCACACACACGCAACCCATATTTACACTGTGTCATTGTTCGTACAATCATTAAATATTGTAGAACAAAATAGGTGATACAGGTTTCATTATGGTCTACATGTACAGTAAATACATCTCTGTAAAAGCACTGCAGTAGTGGAGAGAATAAAGACATAGTGGAGACATAAGTTTGTAATATATTGATGCAAAACACTACAGTATAATCACAACATAGGTTTATTGGAATCAAAGCAAAAATATACAATATTATAGGCTACACCCATGGATATTGTAGTCTAATTGGTTCATGCTCCACGCTAATTGGTGACAATGAATCTCGCTATCTTGAAACTTTCATGATTTACTGTAAACACGGAAGATTGTTTGTCTGTTTCCATACAACTATGCATTAAGAGTAATGCAACAGTTACTTATCATTTTGAGCAGTTGTATCAGTTGAAATGTAATGTGTGAATTGCCTTTTGAAATAGTAGTACTTTGATGTTAAGTTGTGTCATATTGAACAGGTGATTTTTGTTGAATGAACAAATGATCTAAGTTTTATGTGTATTGTATCCAAGCAATTGAGAAAAGGGTTAGAGTTTTGAAAAATGTGCATTTTGATCATTGGTTGTGAGTTTTGTGTCTAAATGTGTGAAATATTGACATCAAGGTTCTGAAAATAGTAACACAGTGATTGTAAAAAACTGTAATTTAACTGCTCAGGTCACATTAAAGGTTATGGCCTATTTCAGGGGTGGCCAAAATTACGATTTAAAATCAGTCAGAGCTAGAAATGGATCTTCATATTTAGAGGTAAAGCTTCATAGATCACTTTCTTTGAATCTTGTTTTGATGTCCTTCAGGGGGATCAAGCTCAACCCACCCCATAATCCACAGCCTGCTGACAGTATATTGTGTTTTATACAGTGTTTCATTTTCAGATTCTGGCCCTATCCTCCTCGTAGAGTTGCCTCATCTCAGCTTCAATGCCTTTCTTTGTGAAGATCTTCAGAAATGTTCTTCCTTTGTGACGTGATGCGCCACGCTTCAGTGAACTGTAATTGTGAGGGCAGTTTATTGTTGGTGTCTCTGCTCTGGTAAATCTCATGGATCTTTTGGTCCCCAGCATCCTTGAAGGAGTTTAGAGACACCACACAGATTCTTTGACTTTCAGTTGCTCTTTTCATGCTTTAGCCCCCTTGTCAGGGCACAGTGTGCACTGCAGTGAAGAGGACACTTGCCCTGCTTTAATGAAACACAGACAGCTGATGCCAGGAACACCATATTGGGATTATTGATTGGATCAACAAAGACACACACAAGCTTTCATTCATATGCAGCGTGCTGTCGTGAAATGGATGCTCTGGTAGTGATATAATGTATCTGCTTTTAGTGGCAGGTGACTGTATTCTAAGCCAATCAAATACAGAATCCATTAAGACATATGGGGCTCAGAATAAAGACCATTATCTTGGCCTTAAACACTCTAGCATCCCAGTAAACTTACATTGGACAAGCCGTGTGGAGAATGGATCGATAGATGGATTTTTGCATTTACCCATAATGTATTATAAAGATCACAACGTTTTTTTGCCCCTTGAAGTACAGAAAACTACGGGTAACGGCACATACATATTCTTTTACAGTCTAAGGTTGCAACACACACACCAATATAATTATAAGTACTGTCTTAATGAGATATATGCCCGGTTAACATGAAGAGAAGACGCAGATATTTCCCTGCGGTTTGGCCCTCTCATTTACACGAAAACTCTGTTATTATCACAGACAACGATTATTTCTAAAAACTCCGGCCAAAGTGGAGATTTCTGATAAAACCGGTTATGTGTTGCCGTGTCGACTGGGAGAAACGGGGTTTTAGCTTTTCAAACGTCACATTATGCGGCAGAAAATGCGTGACGTCATGTGATCGCCCAGTTTGGCAGTTATGATGGCGCTCGACGGCGTATTTATGCGGGTTGATGTAAATCACAATCTTTTTAAAAATGTTTTCAATAATAACATCGTGCACACAACATCAGAGTATTTGTTTCTCTAAATACCCGGCTATGTGTAAATGTGGCCATATCTTCAGTAGAAATTACTGGAGGACTGGCACAGAGGTAAGAGTCTTAGGTAAGGAGAGTCGTAGTTGAGAGCGGTCAAAGGTGGTGTGTGTGGTGTAGGCAGTAGTAACGACTGCTGATGAGTGTGTGAGGATGATGGGAACTGTAGTGCAGAGGTGACAGGTGAATCGTGACACACACAATAATACATTCCTTTTAAATTGATTATTGAATTGTCGGTAACACTTTACTTGAAGGGGTGTGCATAAGACTGACATGACACCTTCATAATCATGACATGACACATGTTATGAATATGAAGTAGGGTTTATACATGTTTATGACAACTGTCATTAAGTGTCTTTTGCTCAATAATGACATTTTGAATGCAAATATGACATTGTTTGAGATGTCTTTGTTATGACATTTTGACATAAACCAATACATCATAACCTGTCAGTGTCTTTGTCATGATAACTTAACATTAAATTAAGTTAAACTGTCATGTGGTTGGTTTTGACATTGGCTGTCATGAGGACATTATAACTGTGTCATTAATATTTTTCTTGACCTCAACTACAGTGGTACAAATTGAATTTGTCATTAAAAAGTTATAATGGCTTCATGACAGCCAATGTCAAAACCAACCACCTGACAGTTTAATGTAATGTTAACCAATAAAGCTAAGTGGTTTCTTAAGTTTGATAATTAATCTGCTATGTCATGTTTATGACAGGTTGTGTTGTCTTAGTAATGTCAAGTTGTCATGACAAAGACACTGACAGGTTATGATGTATTGGTTGATGTCAAGGTGTCATAACAAAGACATCTCAAACAATGTGATATTTGCATTCAAAATGTCATAATTGAGCGAATGACAATTAATGACTTCCTAAAACTTCCTTCATATTCATAACATGTGTCATGTCATGATTATGAAGGTGTCATGTTAGTCTTATGCACACCCCTTCAGGTAAAGTGTTAGCGAATTGTTTAATTAAGGTTTGTACATGCTAGTTTCCATGACAGAGTTCAATATAAATATTTTCATTACAACTGGAGCTACCAGTTTGCTACGTTTCAAATGATTATTAAACAGCAAGCACAAAGTATGCAAAAGCGACAGCCCTTCCGGTGCTCTCAGTGTCCGAATTCACTCACTCCCTCAAGTGAACTATATTAGTGGAGTAATGTAGTGAATAGTAACTGAGGGAATACGGGACGATTTCAGACACGACCTATGTTTTGATCATCATGCTGAATCTGATCCTGTCTTTGACAAAAACATTCAAAATGTTGCTTTTTTTAAAAAATCAAACTTACCCACATTCAAGTGAACATGTGATCAATATGAACGATGTGCAATTGGATTCGTTTGCATTTTTGTGTAGATTTCTGTTGTGTAATATAGCACCAATTTGAAAAAGAACTGCTGACCGACTCCCAACGTGGGAAAGCCCTTGGAAATTACACCAACAAATGCATGAAACTAGAATAAAATGAGCAAAGTTTTCAATGTTACATATTGTCTTTTGTCTATTGATATCGGTGAAATGGCAATATAACATCTGTGATGCCGGCAAAATGAGTCGGAATGCCCAAGGTCTAATACGAGCTAAAAGTGAAACATGTCAATTTTGGACGAATTTGAGGTATTAACTAGCCTGGTTAAAACCAGACCATTCTCAGTAGTAACTGAGTTATGGTCTGGCAAAGCTTCATAGACAAATCATTTCCAAAGGGGCGTCACAAACGTACATCGCTCAAATGCCTCTGGGTGCAATTAGATAGACCTAAAACCAATCAGAGTGATGAAGGAGAGGACGTATGCAGAGCGAGTGTTGTTCTTTGCTCGGGTTTTAACAAAAAGGAAACATTCAAATCGCTTAAAACAGACCGATAGCTGATTCGAACGAGTGATGTTCCATGGCGGCATCCATCTTTGTAATGTAGGCTACAAAATCTGCTTCACTGCGCTGTCGTCATCGTGTAAAGTTTCCACCGCCCCAACGCTTCTGATTGGTGCCTCGATTTCGACGGATTGGAAATGGGCTTGAATGAGCTCTTTGCCAGACTTACTTGCAGGGCAAATTTAAATTTGCCGGTAGTTGTCTGGGTTTTCCGAGGCTAGGTTTTCACAAAAATAGCCCTAGCAATCCCAATGCTCCAAATATAAATTAAACATCCACAAGTATCTTTATTTGTATCTACATCTACAGTATCTACATTTTCTGAGAGGAGTAAGTTTCCTTTGCACCTGCTTGCTCAGCGACTGCTGCTTCCCATCAGCACAAGTTTAAAATTGTTTTAAAGCGCAGCATTACAACTTTGTGAATATTCATAGTGAATTTTCAGTGACATGAGTCTGAACCAATGAAATATGATTTTCAAACTCATGCTGATGTAAAGAAAACCATCTTACTCACAAAGGCGCCTCAGACAGTGCGCAATCCCGATATACACATGCACACAGAATTAGAGTATTTCGAAATATCTGTCTTGAAGAGAATTCATGCAAATTTTTCTCAAAATTGACTGACTCTATCTACTTCAAACAGATGCAGCTCATTAATTTTTTTTTTTTAAATCATACATAATTTTGAAGGTTTTTTAATGTGAAGTGTAAAGAAGATGTGAAGATAACAATAACTAATTTTAGTTTTGTTCTATTATGATGAAAAATAATTTACAGGGTTGTCTAATTTTTCTTTTATTCCGCAGCAATGTAAATAGGTTGTGTTTAATTACAAAATGTCTGACATGCCATGCATTTTACGTACAAGACAGGGATGCTCTCTGATCCGCTAGATTAAAGCTGAACCTACATTACACTGCAGGAGTGCAACACAACGATTCCACGGAGAACAAAAGAGATGTGCAAGTTTACTCATACACTGGTTGAAGATTCATTAAAGTTTTTGAATATTTGTTGCCCAAATATTTGAATTGTTACATACAGAGGTGTAAAAGTTCTATAAAGCACAACAAGTGCAATACTATGTGCTGTTTTAAAATACATTTATCATGACTGTTTAATGCATTTGTTTAAATAAAATAACATTCCCTTATGTTAGGTTTGACATAAAATGGTGCAACTCCTATTGATTTACTTCTATTCATTCATATTATTCATAATACTGTAAATATAAGCATATGCCTGATTTAACCTTTATACATTTTCATATTTTAATCCTTTCATTTTATTTTATGTTTTGTTGTTGTATGTATATGTGTGCATTGGAAAGTTTCCTTACCAAGAAAAAATCCAATAAAGGCAATAAATCTCTTTCTGATTCCAATTTTATAACATGATATTGGCCTGGATGCTTTCAGAGAGCAGTTTAACTGGAGCTTCGGTGAATAGTCACAAACAGACATTGATTGCTGCAAAGTTCTCCTCACATAAAGTGGTCGCATAATCATGCGGGCTACAATTGCAGCCTGCCATTATGAAATATCCATAATTACTTCACAGTGGAGAGGGTGTGAGTTTTGATTTCGTTTGTCTTCAGGCAATGGCTTTGCAAATGGTTGTGTTCTTTTCGGACCTGGGGTTTGGTTCGACGAAATGGGAAATAACAAAAGCTTTTTGAAAAGGAAATGTTCCAGAGGGAATAAACGCTGTGATTTTCTTTATATCCTACATCCAATTTTCGAATCCTGGGCACAATGTTGGCAGAAACAATGCATGGCTGATGAAAGACAAGCATAAGGCGCAACATCTTCAGATTCTTTGTCTAGCTTTCTAATGACTTGTGATTCACCTGAAACAAATAACGTATGCACAATTTTCATAGAGAGAAGAAAATTAGCATTATGCTTTGGAGAATGCTCAGGACTTCCGGTTCGCAGCTTGTTTTACTGACGTTAGCTTTGCATGTTGTTTAATGCCCATAATGGCAACAATGACAACATTATTTTTTGCGATTGCAGCACAAGAGTGATTATGAAGGACCGTGAACTTCATCTGTCTGAAGCAGCACAGTTCACAGTAACCACTTCCAGGTGCTCCAGGAGATTGGGTCAGTTATAAATAACACAAACTTCACTTCTTTTTTTTTTCATTGATTTGACACATTTCTTGAGGATAGAAAGATATAGCATTTCACCAGTTTTGGAATAAAAATCCCATTAAAAACTATTGTTGACAACTGCTCAAAAGCTTTTTTAGTTTTTCTCCAAAATGAAACTTTCCCAGATTATTGTCAAACTATGCAGAATGACATGAAATCTCATTCAATGTAATAATAATTGGCATTCAGCTCTTCTTTTGGGCTTGTGGTTGCAGCACTTTGATAACCTCTAAGTGAACATATTATTTCAGAAGCTCAGGAATATAGTCTAGCTGATTACAACTAAATGAAAGTGCAAAGCATCCTATACAGAAAGTTTCTTGCACCACAAATGGAAAAGTAAGGAAAAAAGAGGACACGCAACAAAACATCGTTCTTTTGTCAAATCATGTGCAAAATGATCCAGAAATGAAAATGTTGTCATCATTTCCTCAATGTGATGATGTTCCAAACCTGAATGCTGCTATTTATGTGGTACAGAAAATTAATTATTATTATTATTATCATTTTTCCCCAGAACCTTTGCACAGCTTTTTTCTCTACAGCAACAATTCATGTCTGGCAAAAAAACATAAAAGGAACAATGTCAGGTTTACCATTATTGTTACTGTAGCCAACACCAATGGCTCTTGCATGCAAAGCGACCACAAGGCTTCAGTTTGTTACACTTTATCTCGATGGTCCACTTAAGACATATGTAACTTTGCAACTACATGTAAACTAGCAGTCATTAGAGTATTAGTAGACTGTCTAATATCTGATTACCCCAACAGTTATTCTACTGACTATAAATAACTTTGATAGTATGTCAACTTATTCTAACACTAACCCTATAGTGTATACTAATACTCTGAGAACTAGTAGACATGTAGTTCCAAAGTGACTTATAGTTAGTAGATCGTCTAAAGTGGACAATCGAAGTAAAGTTAGACTGAAATTTTTATGATGAGTAAATAAGAACATTTTTAACAAAGTTAAACCCTTCTTTTTACTCTGCTGTGATCGGAAACTTATTCAAAACCACTGTATCATTTAAGCAAACTGATTATGCCTCAGATGAGTCAGACTGTTGCTGTAATTTCCAATTACTTTCCCACGTTTGGAGTCGGTCAGCAGTTCTTTTGCAAATGGGTGCTATATTATACAACAGAAATCTACACAAAAATGCAAATTAATCTAATTGCAGACCTTATTAAACCCTAAGTATGAATCACCATCATCATCATCATCAAAAAAGAAGAAAAGTTTACACTGAGCTGAATCTTTAAGCTTGTAGCTTTTTTAATACAACTTCCAAAATTTATTTGTACCTTTGGATAATTAAGTTGGACAGTTCTCAATAAGTACGGAAGACTAAAATTTCATCTTTTAATATAATTTCATTATTTAATATGATGTATCGGTATTATTATTCTTTATTAGTATTCATAATCAGTTGTATTATATTATGAAGTTTAAAATGCATGTGTTAGACTATAGATTGCATGGACACATGTGTTTAAGGATCATAGACACAGGGAGGAGAGCTGGGAGAGTTATATTTTGCTTAGAGATATGTGTGCAATCCCACGTTCACTGAGCATAGATGTTCCAATGATGATGATACATTAAATGTGTACAATTGGCATTTTCTTTACAAGGAAATTAATGTTTTTCAACTGATGCAAATGTACCAGAAATGTTTACACTCAGAAATATTTTATTAACATGGATTATGGATAGTGGATTGTACCATGTGTAAGCATGAGGTATAAGTTCCATTTTTAAACATAAGCAACATGTTTTTCTACCTTACAAGGCAGGTGAAAGTCGCTCAGTGGTGTATATAAGCTAAATCGCACTGTACTACGGCAGAGAAACATCGGGAACACATAGACCTGGCACGAATACAACATCTTCTCAAGTTTCTCTCGTATGCTGACGAATAAATATTTTTCTTGGCAAGATAACCGGTGTCCGGTTCCGTGAACCAAATAATAACTGGGAAAAAGGCTTAATTCCAAGTCTACAGTACCTTCAGTATTTGTTAGTTTAACTTGTCTTAATTTTTTTTTTACTGTTTTTAAGATGGGGCATGATGCTCCTGTCTCTGGAAAGTTTTCAGAGAACAGAAGATGACAAAACACTGACCACAGCTAAGAACTGTCAGCATCAGCCTTTTCTGTGTTGTTTGGTCGCTCTCACTTCCCTCACAACATTGTGTCGCTGAAGTACTCATCTTTCCTGTAAACATAACTGATTGTGATGAGAGGAGGGAAGTACTATAAATGCTTTCAAAGAGGCTAAGAGTCTTTCAAAACCTTCAAACTGCTACAATCCAAGCTTTTATTCCAACTTCAGTATAATCAAACAGCCAGGCATACGTTTAATTGTGACAGATTTCTTGGACATATCCTCTTCCTCTAAACTCTCCCTTGTTCCAGTGCAATTGGACCCATTCAATGGCCAATCAACAGGCAGAGGGATTGTGATTTGGCATGGTCTCTGTAAACGGACTAGAGAATACATCACAAGCCATCTCATTTTCCTCATTGTCCTCTGTTTGTCTTATGCAGAGAGCCAGAAACATTTATAATGATCAAAGATGCATCTTATCTGCTGTTAAACTTGGCTGCTTGTCTTCTCAAATGTTCATAGATACGCTGTGAATGACCTTCATCACCCTAATGTTCTGTCGCTTTGGCTGTTTGCTCAGTCGTTCTAGTCAAGCTTTATTGTCATTACATGGGAGAGATATGGCATTTCTCCTAGGCCTTGGTGCAAAATCAAACATCTGATAGTATAATTAGGCACTAGGCAGTATGATTATACAAGACAAGTGCAAGTTAAACACATCGCACACTTCAGATGACCAAATACCACAATGTAAAGTGCACATATTATGCTTTTTTTAATACTGCCTTTCATGTAGTGTGGAGAGCTGTTTGTAAAAGTTTTAAAATCAAAGTGCACGAAAAATAAAGTTATTGTCTTCTAAAATAAAGAATGGATTCTGAACTGCCGAAACGAGTCGACAGCAATTGCAGAGTCACCTCTTGTTACATGCCGATTGTAGCAGTATGAGTTTAACTCATAAACTAATCTGCGTTCTTTTGGCCAATCAGCGCCATAGCCCTTCCCATAAATACGGTAGTAGCCCTCCTGACTGTCCTCTTGCTCGCTGGCGACGGAAGTGCGTCATACTTCCGGGTCACGCACTCTGTGTTTTGCTGCTGCGCGTCTGCAGATCTCCGGTTGGCGGGTCAGTCCATCACTCTGTTGCTCAACGCATTTACAAGCGGATGATATTGAAAGCTGCCTGTACTGTTTGTACCCGTTGAGCTGCTTCCTTCTGGGTGATACCAAAACGCTGCTTGATCGGTATGTAGGATACACGGTGTAGGATTTATTTGTTTGATTTGGGGTTAATTTATTTTTCTTTATAAATAACAGGAACTGGGCTGGCTCAACTGGGGATTTTCTTCAGCCGCAGAGCATTCACTAGCTGCTGTTTTGCCTGGATGTTGTTCATCAAATGTGTCTTTTGAACACCATTTTAACCTTATTTACTGTCTGCACGCCCGTCCGGGACTATCGCTTGCCTAACGTACATATTGTGAACATCGTGTTATCAACTTTGGTTGAATGCTGCATGCCCGCCCTGGACAGCTGTAACTGTGAACGTCACTGACTGCTGTCCACCCGTTCGGCCTTCGCGGCCGCTGGCCAATCATGGCCGTTTGAATGTGCGAGCCTCTAGTCTGACGAGGGCTAGTATTTTAACTGTTTGAATGCAGCTGAAGGGGTTGGCTCTTTACTTATAATTTGGGTTAAGTGTTTATACTTTCTTTCTATTATTTCGTTTTCTTTTATTTAGTTAATTTGTATTTGTAGTTTCTTTATCAGGATTTCAGTTTATTTCGTTAGATAAACTAAACTAGTTAATACATTTATGTATTTTTTTGTTTGATTGTCTCATTACTGAAATTGTTTTCCTTGGCCAAGGTTTCATTGTACTATAATTCATGTTTATTTTGTTTTTCTTTGTTTGAGAAGTGTCTGAGGGTTTATCTTATTTTCTAGTGTACTGCCTTCTGGAACCATTGCTGGTTCCGGCAGTTTGGTTACTTTGTGATTTAATATTATTTCAATTTGTTCTCTATCTGATTACATTGATCCTTATCTCCTTTTGTAGAGTGAATCCCAGCTGATTGTGTGTTTGTGTTCGCTTTTAGTTGCTGAGAGCCGAAGGTGGTGGTGTTGGTGTCTGGGTGGTGGTATCCCCTTCCTGTGTGCAGTGCTGTCTACCCAGTTTTCTTTGTGTTCACTGCTGTGTTTTTTTGTGTTTGTGTGTTCACGTGGTGACCTTCCCTGGGATCTCTTCGTGCCCTTGTGACTCTTCTCCTCCACTGGTAAGCCTCAGCAGCAAGTATGAATGTGTTTTGAATTGTATTTTAATGATTGAATAAAAATGTATTTCTTGTAAAAATTGAACCTCGTCTCTGGCTGAATTGTTTACTTACCTGTGTCCTTAATTGAATTAATAGTACTGTAATTAGGAAATAAAGAAAATCATTCTCTGGGTGAAATTCCCAGGGTGGCGTAGTCGGTGTTCTTGGGGTAGGTTCCACCTAGACTATAACCTCCTCAGTACTGTTTGCTCTCTGTAACGCCACACTATGTAACAATGTAATAAATGTGTGTAATGAGATGCTTATGGTCTTTCTTGGCTGCCCGCAAACAATATCTACTTTTCCCCACTCACACACACTGTAGTAGCTGAGACCGGAAGAGTTTGATTCATGTTGTCGACATGTCGAGAAGAAGCTGTTTTCAGCGCTGCCAAAGGATGAAGACTCGGCTAGAATTGATTTGGAAAATAATGACGCCATTGTTCCTATTGGTATCCCTGTGTATACCAGTGATAAGGAGGATCCGGAGCTGATATTGATATATGATATTAGGCGTTTCATTTCAGACACACTCTGTAAGTGGTCAACCAATCACAACAAACCATTTTCAGACTCTTTGAAAAATGAGGTGATGTGCAATGTATATTATTAGAAAATTAAAGTATTTTTTTTCTTGGGTGCATGTAAACCTATTGTAGGAGATTCTGCATACAGAAATAACATGATAAGGGCAATTTAAATAAATGCACATTTTATGTATTTTTTAGTAAATAGAAAAAAAACCTGTTAGGTGTTGAATGCTGTTATGTTTTAAATGTACATAAAATAGTTTCTCCTGTTTTGTTTTTGTGTTTTTACTAATGTGTGGTTACATTGATTATATGTTGACTGCACTAATAATGACTGCACTAATACCAGTGACAAAATATCTTCAATTTTAAAGCAAGTTTACATGTTAAACAAGTACATTCAGCATGCTAATTTGACAGAAATATATGAGATTAATATGTTGTGACACCACTCAGGTATTTTAATTCACTTATAAAACTGTTAAATTAATAAGTTCCTCCATGTAGTTTGTTGGTTGAAAATACCTCAAAACGATTGATGCAAACTGTTCCTTGCTTGCTTGCTTGCTTTATTTATTTATTCATTCATTTCAGAGTAAACTTCTTTTTAGAGTGCAGGACAGTGTTTTAGACTGCAATGCTGGGTAAGAAATAACTACAAAACTGCTGACTTTTTCCTGCATGAATGTATGATTCATTTGTGTAAAAGTTGGGCTAAAATGAGGACTGCTCTTTGGCTTAGTAGACATGATCTGCAAAACCACACACTTCACACACTTCATCTGGCTGCTGGCAAAACATATTCAGATTGTAGACAAAATCAGGATACCAGAAAGAGGAGAAAGTCATTCACAGACAATTTCCCAAAAGCTTTTTTTTTTTTAAAGAAAAAAGTAGTTTCTTTTCCATTTTATCAATATTATTATTGAGTGGCTCTGTTAAAAATGTCCTGTTAAATTTACAGTAAAAACAGCAGCTCTAGTTGCCTTACATTGTGTCAACTATTACAGGATGGCATATTGGTGCGTGTATAATATTTAACACTTATGCCTATCAGAGTTCATTGCAAGTGGCCTGTCCTTAAAACATGTAGAATACACACATATAGATGGTGCACAGAGTGACTGACACAAAGACAAACTCCATCAGGGTAAGACAAGACACACAAATAGTGCAATAAACATGTCCTAAATAATTTTAAAACAAAACACATTACTGAGTAAATGCATTTCAGACAGTTCAATGATGATATACTGGATGATGTACATGCTTTTCTGTTTTAGCAGTGTGATGGAGAATCTGTAGGCCAGACTGGTGTGTGATTTTCTGCTGGGCTGAGAGTGTGTGTGCTGATGAGGTGATTTAGTAATCAGGAGAGAGGGAACGAGAGAGACGGAGGAGTCCCAGACATCAGCTGACGGAAATCACCAGTTCCAGTTTGATCAGAGGTGGAAAGTAACGAATTACATTTACTCGCGTTACGTAATTGAGTAGTTTTTTTGTGTACTTCTACTTTTTCAAGTAGTTTTTAAAATCTGTACTTTTACTTTTACTTAAGTACGTTTTGTTTGAAGTATTGTACTTCGCTACATTCGTTATCATCATCCGTTACTGAGTAAAAAATATCAATACAACAAGGGAGAAAAAAAAAATCACACTCCGGAAATTACTGCATTGGTTGAAGGGCGGGGAGAACAAACGCGCAAGAAAGGAGACGTCGCAGACCCAGCTGAAGCTGAAAGCGAAGTGCCCTCGAATTCTTATGAAGCGAATTATGGGCAGTATGAAAATAGTTTGTAGGAAAAAAGCGTGGTTGTCCTCGAGGATAGATATCCAATTTGCAAAAAAAATGTGGACGCCAAGTGGCTGCAAAAGGAGGACACCATCCCTCCTGCAGATAAAGGTATGTCCCGATTATAAATTAAGGCCGAATGACTTACGTTATGCAGAGGGAATCCCGGAATCCAGTAGCCTGAATCCAGTCATGAAAATGGAATTATTCACTTAACGCAGATGTCACGTAAAACACGCAAAATAATGGATGGATGAATACATGGAAAGTAAAACTGTGCAATAAATCCAATCGCAACATGGTCTGTGAATATTTAAGCACAAAAATACTGCAAATATATAACCATATTTGTTCTGCTTAGCTGCGCCGCTTTGTCTACTAAGTTACATACTCAAGTACGCGTGACGTTCATGGTGTTTTCAGCGTCTCACAATTTGATGATATGCATACATGAACATTTCCAGAGCTGCTCTGAGAGAACGCCTAATGAGCATTTTCATAATTTTATTTGATAAAAACCATTGTCAAATACACTTTGAAACACCTTTTTACACTTTTGGTCTTCACTACAACCCGTCAAAATAAAAGTTCGGTTTTACTTGGAGACATGACAGAAATATATTACTATTGTAGGCATACAATAGAACATAGCCTACTTCTCAAAATAATAATAATAACAACAATAATAATACATTTTATTTAAACATTATTTAAAGGAATATATTTTTTGTCCATGGTTTGATTTAGTAAATCTGTTTTTGGAGCGCTTCCCCCCAAAAATAAAAGGACACAAGTTTAAATTTACATTTAATTACCACCGTTTTTGATAATATATTTGGATTAAATCATAAAAAGAAACATTAATTTTCAGAATAAAATACATTTCATAGGACAATATTATTCTAAAACATTTTAATAAATAAAAAAATGTTAAAAATAAGTTGTTAATCTAATTCATTATCAATTATCGAATTTAATTGATTAGACGTTTTATTGAATTTTTAATAAACAAAACAAACAAATGGTTTCAAGTTTGTTTTAATTAAAAGCATTTGTTAAACCAAAAAAAACCCTGTTTCATTAATTTCACGGTCCTTTTAACTGATGATAATAAGAATAACCATAATTTAATAATACAGTTTATTTAATAATTGATTAATACTGTAAACAGTGATATTTTCTGAGACGTTATCATACTGTGAAAATCTCATACCATTACAACATCCCCCCCCCCCCCCCGCTGTTAAAAAAGTAACTCAGTAACTTTTACTCTGAGTAAATTTTAAATGAGCTACTTTTTACTTTTACTTGAGTAGATTTTTAGACCAGTACTTTTACTTGTACTTAAGTAAAATTTCATTGAAGTAGTAGTACTTTTACTTGAGTAGAATATTTTATTACTCTTTCCACCTCTGAGTTTGATTGTTTGACTTCTACTCAACTTCCAGTATTCAGTGCAAAGGTTTTAATCAGAATGCCTTGTAAAAGTCTTGTCAGCGATATATCAGGCTACCAACAAAGTGGACCAAACTTTATTTCAATATTTATCAGTCTGTGTCTGCATGAGTAAGTAGACCTGAGTGAACTAGGTGAGATGATACTGGAGGTGTTGTTAACAACTGTCTACAGTCTCACACATGAGAGTCGATGATTCAGATACACAGAGACGTGTTGAAGATTATGCTGAACTGAAGTAGATGTGAGCCAGTGCTGGGTAGATTACTTTCATACTTCATTACTGAATATAAATTGCCCCTAATAAAACACTTAAAAAAAATTTAAAAGATGAAATATTTTATGTGTTTATGCTGTGTTGCTTCCCAATTTTCTGTGTACAGTAATTACAGATGCCTGTGTAAGTAAAAAACAAATCTGAACACACACAGAACAGGTTTTTTTTTTTTTGCAAAGGGAAATTTAGAAGATAAAGAATTAGGAAGAATCAATAAATATTATTCAATCAATAAAAAAAGTAAATAGTCTGTTTATGAGTATTTTTAAAACTCAATATAAACTAATTAGAAGCATTTAATTATTGGATTTTTTTTTTATATATATTTATATAATTTATATATATATATATATAATATATATATATATATATATATATATATATATATATATATATATATTATATATATATATATATATATATATATATATATATATATATATATATATATATATATATATATATATATATATAA
>CM070831.1:37586767-37601767 GCA_036326025.1 Chrosomus eos
ATCAGTTTCAAGATATTCTGTATCATAGCAACAAATCGTCTCAACTGAAAAAACGCTGCGCTGCCAAAACGCTCTGAAGCGCGCACAGCTAGGTGTTTTCAGCTGGCTAAAAACACTTTGGTGGACACACGGCCTAATGGTCTTATCTGTCCCAGGTATAAGTCGTTCTGATGGGTATCGTACGAGTAAGAAGTCAGGTAAATGTTCTTTGAGGGATCGACAAGACCAGACGGGAGTGCAGGAGAAGTGTCTCGTGTCTCTGTATAGGGAGTGCTGATGATGAGGTGCAGGTGCTGATGTAATTAGGTGATGGCTGATGGTGTGCAGGGAAACATGAGGGATGCTGGGAAGTGTAGTTCGGTAGAGGTGACAGAGCTGGTGTGGTGACTGATACGTGACAGTACCAAGCCTTTCATTTGACCCGTTTCCCTGTTTTCATACCATAAAATGAAAGTGAAAAGGGACTTTGCAAACAAAAACAAGCTTTAATCAAAACAAAAGCACAAGTGAAATTATATTTACATTTTAATCTGTTTCTTGAACAATGTTGTGGACTTTAATGAAACCAGCCTCCATTCACAATGATCATTATACAAAAAAAGTTTGCAAAGGGATATTCGCACAGGCAATAAATTGTGCTGTTTTTGCAAACACTGACTTCACCCCAATGGAGAGCATATTTATCCTATACAGTGCACTATGTGCTATTTTCTATATTGGAAATAGTAAACAGCAATCAGTGAACGTTTAACTGATTTCAGCATTGGATTAGACAGAACATGTAAAACTGAAGTGCAGAATGAGTCATCAAAATTTTTTATCTGTATTGATGGACGAGACTATAAATGTAATATGTGTTCATGACCCACTTTCAAACCCTCCCTAATGGGAGTATGAGAACCACTGCACTTAAGGATTTCTCAAATTACTGATGGTAGGTAGACCAGGGACAATGCCGCAAGCAAACCCATGAAATTAATGCTCATGCTAATGACATATAAGCGTACATCTAATTGGATGCAATACACAGAAATGCGTGTGGACATTGGTGTTGCCAATATCTTTCTAAAAATGACAATACAGGTTACCTCTGATGTCACTACCGGTGCAAACAGAGTATAAAAGGGCAATCGTAGTACACATCAACAACTAATTTTTGTCAGAAGGAAACCAAAATCATGGCAGCGAGGCGCAGTGTCTCATTTCCTTTCTCAGGGAACCATGGTTACGTAACTACTAGGATGCTTATGGGAAACAAATGCCCACTCCGTCATGCTGAGAGAATGAATATCGTAACAGCTGACATAAAGTCAATGACTCCACGGAGTCCGGAGTCACAGTTCCCTGTCCTAGAGAGTACGCACCAGCGGTTATCGTGACTCTATTCCCAAGGGCCAGAAACCCTGGCTACACACCCCCAAGCAGAACTCAGGGCCTGGCATTCATCCAAATACCTTCAAGGGAATATGGCCATGGATAAGGAATGTCCTGCCTGTCACTTCACTAGAAACTATACCACTGACGTGTGGAGGTATCATAGCCTGGTTAAAACTAGACCATTCTCAGTAGTAACTGAGTTATGGTCTGGCAAAGCTTCTGTCGTCATTGTGTAAAGCCCGCCCCAACGTTTCTGATTGGTGCCTCGATTTTGACGGATTGGAAATGGGCTTGAATGAGCACTTTGCCAGACTTACTTGCAGGACAAATCTAAATTTGCCTGAAGTTGTCTGGGTTTTCCCAGGCTAGATGTATCAGGAAAACCACTCTCAAAATGAGAGGAGACCTAGCATCACTCTAAAAATAAAATATAATCAAGGAGGCTCGCAGAGAGTCAATGACCTGATATAGTACCTAAGGGGAACTCTAAGAATGGAGGCCTTAGCAGGATGACTCTCTAAGCGAGCGGAGGCCTAACTATTGTATGTTCTATGCTAAGGACTGACCAAGGAGGCTCAAAAAAGAGCCTGACAACTCAGTACTGCTATCCAAGTGGAGCTCTTGGGGAGTGGAGGCCTCAGCAGGAGGACTCTCTAGAACGAGAGTAACATCACTCCCTCAAAGACAGTTAACCAAAGAGGCTCAGAGAGTGCTTACAACTTAGTTCCACTGTCTATACTGAGCTCAGCATGATGACCCCTGTATGAGAGGAAGGCTAACTACACTACGCTAAAAGACCATAATGCCAAGAAGGCTCACAGGGAGCCATACAACTTGGTCATGCATCTTAAGCTGAGCTCTGAGGAACGGCAGTCTCAGCATGAGGACTCTCTAAATTGAGAGGAAACCTAGAAATGCTTCTCTAAAGGTGGTTTTGCCTGGTAGGCTTACAGAGAACCATACATACCAACCCATCCAGACTGAGCTCTAAGAACGGAGACCTCAGCAAGATGACCCTCTAACACAAGAGAAGGCCTAACTACATTCAACACTAAGGACTGCTTACCAAAGAGGCTCACCAAGAGCCTGACTACTCGATACTGCTATCCAGGCGGAGCTCTGTGGAGCGGACGCCTCAGCAGAATGACTCTCTAGAGCAGTGTTTCTCAACCTCTCCTGCAGGGACCCCTGACAGGCCATGTTTCTGTTTTAACCCTGAAATGGCACACCTGATTCAATTAATTAAAGGCTTAATGAGTAGTTGACTAATTGATTAATTGACTAATTCCTACTCTTCCTACTCTAATGAATTGAATCAGGTGTGCCATTTCAGGGTTAAAACAGAAACATGGCCTGTCAGGGGTCCCTGCAGGAGAGGTTGAGAAACACTGCTCTAGAGCGAGAGGACGCCTAACAACACTCCACCTTAAAGACAGTTCCACCAAGGAAGCTCACAGAGAGCCACACCACTCTATGTTACTGTCTACAGTGGAATGATACTTAAAAGGCTGAATATCAACTAGCTCAGCTGGGGTGCTAGAGATTAAAGAGCTGGATAAACCCTCAATCTTTCCAGTGAAATAGTGAAGAAACTTATTACGCTGGTCAACCGAAGAATGAACAATGGCCTTAATTGGTTTGAGAAGATTGTCAACAGTCTTAAATAAAGATTTTGAATTTGTTGCAGCATCTCCAATAATACTTGAATAATAGTTCTTATGAGCAGTATTCAGGGCAGAATGGTAAGCAGACTGTTGTTGAGTGTAGAGACGCCCATGTACCGTCAGGTCAGATTTTTTGTACTGCCGTTCTAATTGCCTTCCAGCAGCTTTCATTAAACGTAACCCCGGAGTATACCATGGACATGGTTTCCTAAGTGTAACAACCCGTTCTCACACAGGTGCAAACTTGTCCAGATGTGCAGTTAGCATGGAATTATAGTGCTCAACAGAGTTAGTGATGGGAAGCCCAGAGAGAGAAGTCAAAATGAGAGTGAAGTCCATGTGCTTGACATTTCGAAATTTAATGGTGCGTTTAGAAATGGACCGTGAAGACATACCATTCAAGTCAAAAGTAATAATTCTGTGGTCACTTATACTCATGCCAAAACCATCCAGAGATTGAATCCCAACACCAGCAGAGCAAACCACATCCAATGTATGGCCCAACCTATGGGTCGGAAAAGCAACATACTGTATAAAATCAAAACTATCCAAAATGTCCAAAAAGGTAACAGTATTGACACAGTTAGGATTATCAATATGAAAATGTATATCACCAGTCAACACCATAGCAGGACAGAGTGGACTAAGAAGTGTCAACAACTCGGTAAACTCAGAGAAAAATGCAGGATTAGGTTTTGGTTGGCGATAAATGAGCAGCACAAGAACAGGTGAGGCACAATTGATTTTAAAAAACAGACATTCAAAAGATGAAACACTAGGAGCATCAATAACATTAACTGATACAGTAGGCCCAAATATTACAGCCAGGCCACCACCTTTGCCAGAAGTTAGAGGCACATCAATGTATTTATATCCAACTGGGGCACACATATTCAGATTAAGGTAGTCATTGTCTTTGTGCCATGTTTCACTGAGGCAAAGAATGTCAATTTTTTTTTTTATCAAGAATAGTATCAGTGATAAGTGCCGTTTTATTGTTTATTGACTTTGGATTAAAGTGAGCAATTTGCATAGTGCTGCAAAACACATTTGTCAAACACTTTTGAGAGAGATAGCTTAGATTTTCATGACAGATTCCACGGTGTACAAAGGTATGACGCAGCGTGCGTCTGCTGTTCGACCAAAACACAGTAATCCCAGCACCGGCAGCAGAACGACTCTGACAAGTCGGCCTGTATCTAGGCCGGCGAAGGAGGTGCAAGGAATGCAAAGATTGTATAATGCTGATATTTGGGAGGTCATGGTGATCAAGAGATAAAAGTTCGGATAAAGAGTACCTCAGCATGGTGATGTCCAGAAGTTTAGTCCACTGCTTAGCGCTGGTTCCTGATATAATAAAGACGGCAATAATCCAGGTGATTAAGTGGTCGCATGATGACGCTCAAAGTTGTTATACATCCATTACACATGCAGAGCTTGACACAACACCAAGGACCCGTCTGATCTCACACGGAGACAGCTGCGAACAGTAGGCAGGCAGCAGGGACGGTGCAGAAGTAAACACGCCAACAGATAAGAGATGACCAGCAGCAGACAGAGGAGACAGTTCAAAATTGCTTGTTCAGACAGGGTAAGTATATGTGCAAATGCAGCAGCAAGTTCAGACTTAGAGGAGTTTAAATGATTCCGGAGAATTAAAACAAAGAGTAAAATACTCAAATAAAATAAAATATGGCAGGAGAAGCGGCAGCCAATCGTGTGCCGGCGTTCTCTCCAAACCGGAAGTGATGACGATGAGACCATGAGCGGATTCAGCAGTGCTAGTTCCCATTCAAAAGGGAAATACATTTGTTCATTGCTTGTTCATGTTAGTTCACAGAGCATTAACTTACGTTAACGGATAAAAACTTTTAATTTAAAAATAATTTAATAAATGTAGACATTAATATTAACTATGATTAATAAATGCTTTAGAAGTATTGATTAGTGTTGGTTCATGTTAATGACTGTAGTTAATTAATGTAAACAAAAGGAACCTGATTCTAAAATGTTACCAAGCAAATAATAAGGCAAAAACTCTTAAAATAAAACAAATCTCCAATAAAGACAGTTTATGTTTACAAATGAGTCATTGAAATGAAATCATTAAAAATATGGATACAATCGCGGGCACCAGTCACTGAGCAGCTGTGATCACTGAGGGTTTGAATTTAAGAAGTCCGGTAAGAACATCTGTATGCCCTCAGCGCATTTCTTTTGGTCATAGACTTTAGCATCTGGTGAGCATGTAAACAGACTTAAAATTGATGGGCCCACCTGTGCGTTGTCATCATATGATTCCCAAGAATGCTTGAGCTGCCAACACACCTCTGGCTGAGAGCTTAGCTAACAGAATGTCTAGCGTCCTATATTTAAATATTTCTAGAGAATGGTCAAATCACCACCTTTTACAATAAATATCATATTCGGGTTTGTTAAAGGGATAGTTCACCCAAAAATGAAAATTCTGTCAGTAATTACTCTCCCTCATGTTGTTCCAACAATGTAAGACTTTCGTTCATTTTCGGAACACAAATTAAGATATTTGTGATTAAATCTGAGAGCTGGATCACTCCTCCATAGGCTTCTAAGGGATTGAACCTTGCCGGCCCAGAAAAGTTATTAAAGACATCATTAAAATAGTCCAAGTGACTACAGTGGCTCAATCTTAAGTTTATCAAGCGACGAGAATACTTTTTGTGCGCAAAAAAACACAAAAATAACAACTTTATTCAACCATCTCTTCTCTTTCATGTAATTCTCCTAAGCTGTTGACGTAGTGCAGGGGTTCTCAACTCCAGTCCTCGCGACCCACTGCTCTGCATATTGTGTATGTCTCCCTTATTTAACACACCTGATTCAGATCCTCAGCTTGTTAGGATAGACTCTATCCTAACGGGAGTCTATCCTAACGAGCTGAGTATCTGAATCAGGTGTGTTAAATAAGGGAGACATACACAATATGCAGAGCAGTGGGTCGCGAGGACTGGAGTTGAGAACCCCTGACGTAGTGTAACAGCGCAGCACTTGTGGGTTGTATGTCACACGTAGGCTCACTATTGGCCGACGCTGGTGATGCGCCGCTCTGTTACACTACGTCAACAGCTTAGGAGAATTACATGGAAGAGAAGAGATTGTTGAATAAAGTCGTTATTTTTTTTTTTTTTTTTGCTCACAAAAAGTATTCTCGTCGCTTGATAAACTTAAGATTGAGCCACTGTAGTCACTTGAACTATTTTAACGATTTCTTTAATAACTTTTTGGGGCTGGCAAGTTTCAATCCCTTAGAAGCCAATGGAGGAGTGATCCAGCTCTCAGATTTAAAGGGTACCTATTATGGAATTTTGAAATTACCTTTCATGTAGTGTGTAACATAGATCTAAGTGAACAAAAACATCCTGCAAAGTTTTAAATATGAAAGTTCACCGTATACAAAGTTATTGTCCCTCAAAAGTAAGAGTCGACTCTGAGTCGCTGATATGAATCGATAGACGAACGATGCTTTTTCTCTAACTTTCGTACGTCACTTGTACAAGTTATTTGAATAAGATACGCCCACTCATTGCGCGCGCCAGAAAACAGTGAAAACAACATGTCGAGCTGTTCTGAAGTGCGAATCAAAAGCGAACTTTTTTTTCACTGCCCAGAGACGAGCATGTGAAGAATCTGGCTAGAGTTTATATTTGCAACTATACCACACAAGTACAGCCGAACCTTGAGCTGTGTTCGCGTTATTTTAATGACGATTCCTTTACAAACATAAATGCTTTCATGGATTCGCGAGTCGGTTGATACTGAAGGAACGTTCAGTACCAAGTTTATTTGGATCAGCTTCATCCTCCGAATCACAACCTGTAAGTACTATTAATAATTGTTGCTTTTATGGGTTTTGTAGCATACTCAATAATGGTGTGTGTGTGTGTGTGTGTGTGTGTGTGTGTGTGTGTGTGTGTGTGTGTGTGTGTGTGTGTGTGTTGTGTGTGTGTCAGTTACGCTCAACGCAGCTTAGGTCTCCAAGCTGTGTGTGTGTGTGTGTGTGTGTGTGTCAGTTACGCTCAGCGCTTAGGTCTTCAAGCTGTGTGTGTGTGTGTGTGTGTGTGTGTGTGTGTGTGTGTGTGTGTGTGTGTGTGTGTGTGTGTGTGTGTGTGTGTGTGTGTGTGTGTCAGTTACGCTCAGCGCTTAGGTCTCCAAGCTGTGTGTATGTGTGTTTTTTGAAATATGTAAAATGTTTGTCGTTGTTATTGGAGTTGTCATAAAGAATAGAGCGTATTGTAGAACTGCAGTGCTTTATCAATATGTTTAAGCTTTGGGTTAACGAGAAAAATAACTGACTGGGTCGTCTGACCAATCACCACAGATTAACGTCACGCAAAGGCGGGGTTTGAAAAATGAGTCGTCAAACGAATCATTTGGAAATGGCTGAGCAAATCAGGTAAAAATAAATGCATATTATAAGACAACAAAAGTGTTTTTTGTCATTGCATGCATGTAAAACTGTTGTTGGGGACTCCCAGAACAACATTAGGAACATTTTAAATGCCATAATAGGTACCCTTTAATCACAAATATCTTAATTTGTGTTCCGAAGATGAACGAAAGTCTTACGGGGTTGAACAACATGAGGGTGAGTAATTACTGACAGAATTGTCATTTTTGGGTGAACTAACCCTTTAAAGATACAAATTCAAATGTTTTGACTGGGTAGTAACCATACTGGATAGTATTCAACCGATATTCTTCCAGAATATATATTCGAGCCTTTCAAATATGAAACTGAACTGCAGTTGAAGAAAGACCACAGGGAGGTTAACCATCTAAAAGAAAGACAAACTTTACTAGAGATATCTACTGCTCGATATGAGATTTGACCCTTCTGCTTCTCGTCAACCTGCTGTACATCTGGATGACGTCCAATTGATCTGAAAGAGCCTTTTATGAGCACCAGTTTGATGAGGATACCTCAGTCTGTCCAAGTTCTGTACAGTGCATTCTTTTCATACTTTTATGAGGGATTTGTGGCACAACGAAGAGAGAATGTTGTATGCAATGCATCTGTGAGCTCATGAAATATTTCCATGATGGTTTGGTGGCGATCTCAGGTGTATTGTTGCCTCATGCACTTTCAGAATATCTACTCATATGTACAAGAGTTGGAGATGATATGATAAGATTAAGATGCATCATTTATTAGCAGAACAATACTCCAATGGCATGCACTGCATTTTAAATCTTTTTTTGGATGTGTTGTGAGAAAGGGGACGATTGTAAGGGCGGATTATTAGGGTAAACATGCTCCCTCTTCAGAGCTCTGGCAGCTTTATAAGGGCAGCATTCCCATCAACCCCTTCTGCCTCTGTTGCTCAGATGGAGCCTGCAGAAATAGGGTCCTCATGCGCTGCAGAATTGCCGCCTGTAGCACCCAATGAGTCTACGACTAAACCTAGAGGTGAGAAATAACCTCCAGTCATCCCATCACCCCGTTTATTATTCATCTATTTCTCGCTCAGCATGCTGACACACAGAAAAGCCCTTGACACTTTATTGAACTGGTCTACTACAAGTTTCCAATCTACACCACCTCCACCAGAAGAAGCCGAGATCTTACCTGTCAACTTTTGTTTTGTCATCAAAGGTATTGATCAGAGTGCTGTCTATGCCACGTGACAAATAACAGGCGTAATCCTGTGTGATGGCTGGTTAACATTCTCTCTGTGCTGCTGTCCAACCAGGCTAGAGATTTGATTAGACAGCATCACAGATGGGGAGAAAAAGTCAAGCCCACTTGTCTAGACATCCCTGAAGAGGTACAAACCTGTGATACTAACATTATAAATCCCAAGATGAAACATTTCTATCCTGAAGGGATTGGTCTCTTCCAGGATGACATTGATAGGTCACGAAGGTTCACTGAATGGTGTGATGAGTATAAATGTTGGGTTTCCATGATTTTATTACTATACAAAGTATATATTCTATCCCCTAAGCCTAAACCTGCCAATCACAGAAAACTTTCTGCATTTTTCAATTTCCAAAAAACATCACTTAGTATAATTTTTAAGCTGTCTTCCTCATGGGTCCCACAAAGTCAAAAATGTTGTCCCTTTTGTGGTTTTCAGACACATCTTTAAAAAAATAAAAATAAAAAAATAACAAAAAATTCATTGGTGTTTGAAAATTGTTGCTAAAAGTTCTGGCCTGACATGCAGTGTGTTAAAATGCATTGCTTATGGTGTTACACAGTGCATATGTGAACATGCACAGAGCTTTCTTAAGCTGTCTTCCTCATGGGTCCCACAAAGTCAAAAATGTTGTCCCTTTTGTGGTTTTCAGACACATCTTTAAAAAAAGAAAAATAACAAAAATAACAAAAAATTCATTGGTGTTTGAAAATTGTTGCTAAAAGTTCTGGCCTGACATGCAGTGTGTTAAAATGCATTGCTCATGGTGTTACACAGTGCATATGTGAACATGCACAGAGCTTTCTAAAGCTAAATAAGCGCAAAGAGACCATTTATTGCTTCATATCTTGACACATTTTTGCTAAACGGCTGTACTCAACTCTAGACTTTAGGAATCATGCTTGAGAGTGAGGTTTAGTAATGTTAGTAAAACACCATTTGTGCTTTTTTTATATCATATTTGATAGATCAGTCTTTTATTGGTCAGCGTCATGAGCTGATACTCGAGGAGGCCCTTATTTTCAGAGGCCCAAACTGAGCAAAAATATTACATTTGGTGCAGATGCTGATATTTATATGGCCAAAAATTTAGATTTAATTATGATAGCTTCCAATGCAAAGCAATGCGATCTTTATAACAGTATAGAAGACTACTCAGAAAAAAAATTATATAAATATCAGTTGTCACTATATATATCCCAATAATATGTCTTGGTTTCTAATATTTAATTGCTTAGATCAAAGCTGGTTTATTGTGGTGCAAAAACATATAATGCAATGCAATATAATGATGATTGAGAGAAGAACAAATATATGCTATTAAAAAGACTGTTGTATCATAATTGATATTCACATTTAAGCATAATTTTCATGAAGTGTCTTCAGTCCAGTAAGTGTTCATCTTGAAATATTACTAACTAAAGTAATTATGTTTACTTTATGAATATCAGTAAAGATTTCACAGCAAAAAGACGAGCTGAAGGTGGACGTTTGTACAATTATACTAAAAGCCTCTTTACTTGCTTAAAACAAGTCCAGATATCAATCAGATGACAGAAGGCATTGTGTAACAGGTTTTTTCAGCAAAGTGATCAAGTTGATAATTTGAGATATTTTAGAAAAGTGTGTATCTAATATGACAGACTTTAATGCATCTTATATCTAGAGTAGACTTTACAAGTGTAATAGTGGTTTGGCCGGGCTACTGTACAAAATAGCTCTATTAGGTCCTGTTTACAACTGGTATCGACAACTCTGAATACAGGTGTAAACTGAGTCTAAAATGTTTTAAGCTTTCCACTTTCGACCACTTCCAGAGGTAGTTGTAAATGCATTAGACGGGATTGCTCTCGTAGTGTAGACGCTGATGTGGTCGAATGTGTTCGGACAGCCACAAAAGACCGTCTTCTCTCCGTCTGTACTGACCTGATGAGTAAACATTATGAGAAGCGCGCTAGCCAGACGGGATAGAAACTTTCTCGGCTGGAAATCTAAGTTTGGTTTGAAGACAAAAAACTTACCAAGCACAATGCTCTCTCACCATTCCAGACCCCTAATCTTACCCAAGGGGTTTACAGTGCGTATCATATGCATGTAAAAACTAATTTTCACGTATAAATTGCACGATAAATACAATGCGTGCTATAGAGACGCATTTCATGAGATCGGGATGGGCTGTCAGAGCAAAAACTAAAGCTGCTGCTCTATGGTCATGCTCAAATGTAAATTGAGCAAGCTTATGTCATCCATTAGATCGAAAGATCTGGAAAAATATATATAAATGTAACACCCATAGACCCTCCTCTCGAAGAAATCAGGACAGAAGTGGTTGAAAGTGGACAAAAGAGACTTTAACGAGATCAAAACGCCAGGGGCCCTATTTTAACGATCTGAAACGCAAGTATCAAGTGCGAAGCGCAAGTAACTTTGTGGGCGGGTCTTGGGCGCTGTTGCTATTTTACCGGCGGGATTAATGACTCTTGCGCCCGACAAAAGTTTAAAAGGGGTTGGTCTGAAGTAGCTTCATTATTCATAGGTGTGGTTTGGGCGTAACGTGAAATCAGAGCGTCATCCAACATACCCTTTAAGAGCAGGTGCGCATGTTGCATGGCGGATTGTTATTATTATGACGGATTTACCAGGCGCGCGCCAGGAGCGGTTCACAGCCGAGGAGACCAATTTTTTTTCCTGGTTCTTGACGGACAAACTAATTTGTCAGATGTCCTTATATACATATGTGTCTTGCCACTATTGGGCAAACAGGTCTGATCTGTCATTACTACAATTAGCCTGAAAAATTTGGGTAAATGTGTAAGCTAGATTTAGGCCTACATTTTTTTACATCTTCATGGACACCACAATGATTTCCCTTGTGTGTTAATATTTTTCCTTGTTATAATGTATGATTTGCAAAAATAAAAACTGCTGCATCTGTGTTGATGAGAGAATCAAAGTGTGGCCAAGCATGCGCGCTTAAAATAGCATTATGAACAACGCGCAACGTGCCACTGACGCGTTGTGCACCCGCTACATTATGGCCAAGCATGCGCGCTTAAAATAGCATTATGAACAACGCGCCACTGACTTTAGACTAGGTTTTTTTTGTCAGTGGCGGAATTGTTTTCTGGAACTGCAAAATAGCACTAGGGAATGTTTGCGCCGAAACACGCCTCCTTTTTGCGCCGACCCGCCCAGGGAGCGCAAGTTCATTTCCTAGTTTGCCGACGTGCGTCTGTGGAGGGAAAAGCCCGCTTTGCCCGGGTGCAAAATAGGAATGATACATGCGTCAGTGTACAAAGTCATTTGCGGCGGGTGCAAGATAGGGCACCAGGTGTGAAGGGTGTGTGTCTCCCTCGTCTACTTTTGACCCAATCAAACAAAATGCTTTTTAACACCAGGTGTAAACAGAGTCTTGAGCACGAGTTAATAATGCAGCTCCACGAATGCTGGCTCACACTATGAGAAATCACATTACTCTGTTGCCCAGATCCCTTCACTGTCTGTCTGCACTGAGAATTGATTTTAAGATTCATGTACTACCCCCAACATGCTTTGTAATATGGTAACTAAATCCAGCAAGACCACTCATATCATCCAACGGTAATTTGTTTGTACCGAAAACATGGCAGAAAAGTTATGAAACAATAAAAAAAAACGATGTATCTACTGCCCCCCTTCCCACCCACCCATTCCACTTTTATTTCTGTGAATGTATTTTCCCCCCTGTAAAGCACAGTTTTTGAAAGCTGCTACACAAATATCTTGCTGTGATACTACATTGATATTATAATCTTTAATGGAGATGCTTCTCAGTAGAGCGTCTCAGACATCAGGAAAACAAATAAAACCTTTGAAACCTCTTAAACACAAAGCCTCCAATAACTCCACCTCAAAAGCCCTAAAGTAATAGTATATTATAAATTCAATGGACAGCACAGCAATAAAGTTTAGCAAATAAACATTGAAGACATTTTATTTGTGCTGACATTTAGTAGAGGTTACAAGCTTTATAAATGAATACTGGAAGCATGTATGACAAATAACTATGGACCGATGTATAACATTACAAACTGCCAAGGTCAGTGAAATTCAACAACGGTGAAAGGAAAATTGCATCATTTTGATTTCAACAGCAACCATTCATTTACAATTGACCAATTCACATTATCAGCCATGCAGTCATTTTTTCTACTCAGAAGAAGACAAGATTCCCTGAAGGTACATTCATCCAGTTAAATAATTAGCTGGTATTTTTTTGTCAGTGTTGCTCATGCGGGACTAAAACCATTTCATGGCGAAGGAAAGAAATCTCACTCTTAAATGCCACTGACACAGCATGAATGAACTTTTAGCATTTCAGAAATCTAAACTATAATTACACATAAATCTGGAACAAATACAATTCTCACACCCAAACCTCCTGATCATTTTGCACTTTTAATATGCAGCGGATATAAAAAGTCTTTATACCCCTGTTTAAACCGCTGGTTTGTGTGATGTAAAAATGAAACAACGATAAATCACTTTTAATGTCAAAATTGCAACATACCACTGAAAACCAAAGTGCCACATTTCAGAGAAAAAAGCTAAAATTAAAAACTTAAAATAGCCAAACTGCATAAGTGTTCACACCCTTTTATAATTGAGTTCAGAATGAGCTCCTGTGGAATAATACACACCTGTCTTCACCTGCAGTGACTCTCAACAACCTCAACAACAGAAATCCTCATGTTGAAACTCGCTGAGGGCTACACAAACATGTCCAAGGCATTATATTAAAACACAGTGAAAACAGTGATCAATAAGTGGAGAAAGTATGGCTCAACAGTGGCATTACCAAGAACAGGGCGTCCCTCCAACATGGATGAGAAGACAAGAGAAAACTGCAACATTAAAGGATTAGTTGCTCTGTTCTCTGATGCGGGTTCGTGACGTCACGTAATACATTACGCTGAAAAGGTCAAGTAGGCGGAAGTACCGAGTCAGTGTTTACAAGTTGAACGTGCAAACAAAGTCAAACACCGTTTACAAAAAAAGGAAGTTAAACGGTAAAACAACGATGTCGGAAGATTTTGAACTTTGAGGAAAAGATGAGATGGAGTTTTTCGCCCTGCCTTTTCGTCATGCGTGACCTTTTCAACGTAATTACGTATTACGTGACGTCACACGAACGCGCATCACAGAACAGAGCAAGGCGAGCATTTGTGCTTATAAAACTTAAACTTTTTTATTTATTTTTGAAATGACCGATGGTTTCGCTAGATAAGACCCTTATTCATCATCTGGTATTCGTTTGGGTCCCATTGAAGTCCATTATATGGAGAAAAAAACTGGAATGTTTTCATCAAAAACCTTAATTTCTTTTCGACTGAAGAAAGAAAGACATGGACATCTTGGATGACATGGGGGTGAGTAAATTATTAGCAAAAGCTTTTTTTAAAAGTGAACTAATCCTTTAAATTGTGTTTTTGGATAATATCTAAATTTATCTTTGTCCTTGCTTGTCAACCATGTAATGCTGTGTCCATTCCATTATATATAATAATATTTGGATCATATGTATAGGTGACATTACAGAAATTTCAAATGTTTTTACAGTCTTTCATAAAGTTTAAACTTACATTTGCTCAGTGGGGAAAAAATTATTTTGATCAGTTTTTACATTACAAAATATGTTTTAGGCACAAACCACAAAAATATTGATTATAAAAAAATACAAAATAAAAAAAATAAATGTGGTGTGATGATATTTGTATTTGTTATTATTGTGTTATTTAAGGCTGTAATCAACATTTTTGCAAACGTATCTTCAACCCTGCAACATTCAACCCTTTTTAAATGTGAATGTAACAGGGTTGGCTCAAAATATGTTTTGAAAAAGAAATGGATTATTAATAAGCTTTAAACTACAATGTGAATTATTACCGAGCACATCACTTTCAGTCGATATACTACTAGAATTGACTAAACTATTCAAATTATTCAAGTATTTACTGTGATAGGTTTTGAAATATTGTAATAACATACTATTGGCATTGGTAACTTTTTGAAATAAATGATTTGAAAACAATAATAATTCCTGACATTTTAAGGCAGACTGCAAAAAATACTTTTCTTACTCAGTATTTTTGTCTTGTTTCCAGTCCAAATATCAAACATTTCTTAAATCAAGATGTCTTGATAAGTCTTGTTTTCTGGGGAAATAAATCAAAATTAAGTGAGTTTTTGCTTAAAACAAGCTAAATTATCTGCCAATGGGGTGAGAAAAAAACCCTTGTTTC